>JANHZT010003506.1:55462-67754 GCA_032468215.1 Stegonotus admiraltiensis | reverse complement strand
CCAGAAAGGGAAGTTTTTCTAGCAATATTGAAACAATAATGGTAGAATATTCACAAGGAGGATGAGTTGAAGTAGTAATAGCTGTGGAGATGAGGGGAGAAGAGTGAGTAGTGAGTAATGCTATGAGTATGCAAGGGCTTGTGTGTACTGTCTGTGTTGATTCTTTTGTTTCTTGAGCCTACAAAATTGGATAGTTAAAACAAAAATTGATAAGTGGTGATAGTGAAATATACAAAACGAAGTGCAATATTCATAAAAGATAGCATAGCCTCACAGGTGACACCTACACAAGTGTATACACACCTATACAAAAATAAAAAGTTTTATCTGCAAAAGGAAGTGAGTTTGGCCCTTGCAGAACTCAAGATTTTTAAGGCAATAGCCACTATTCAGACTGCAAAAGCTAGGTCACTCACTAGAACCTACACCAAACAAACATGGATAAAAAGGCAGAAAGGGCAGATTCTCCTTTAAATATAGAATAAACTTACTTCTTTGTAGAGTCTGGCATGCAGCATATGCCTGTAGTAAAACCAAAGAAGGTAAACCATCCAGAAAAGAGGTTAAGCTCAGATACATGGGCAAATATCTTTATAGAAATGTTGAATCAAAAGCAAGTAAATAGATTTGGTATCTTTTCTTAGAGTGGTTTGTGGGGGAGGAGACAGGTGAAAGATAAGCTAGAAGGGAAAAGAGTGAAGAAAAAAGACAATAAGAGTTTAGAGGTTTGCATAAAAATCCAGTTACCGGAGTGGCACATTTACCTCTAGAGTTTTAAAAACATAGATAGGGCAGATGATCCTAAAGACAAAAATCTCAAAAATATCAGAAAAAGAAGACATAGAAAAAAACTATTTTACTCTGTTTGAAATAGTTTTAAATGGGTGACTGAATGGATAGCCACATTAGCCCATCTGTAACGAGGAAGATTCTAAGAGCTGATAGCAATCTTCCAGCTAGGGAAGTAATAGATCCACTCCCATGTTAAAGAGGAAATTCTATACAGATGTGATATAACTCCTTGTACCTCTAGGTAAAGATTTAGGGGTTACACATATGACAAACATGAAGGGACTCATGAATTAGAAAACCTAGGCAGGAAATGCTTGAAACCAGATGAAATCAAAGAAAAAATGGTAGAAAAAGCCATTTCAGAACAGTTTCTACACATACTCTATCAAAATAAAGATTGGGGTGCAAGAACACTACCTGGAAATGGGTGAAAGGGCAATAGAATTGGCTGAGAACTGTATGGCAGCAAAAAGATCAGAGAATGCTAGAAATAAGGATGCAGAAGAAGCGAAGGAAATAATGAAGCCTCTTCAAGAAAGTAGGGACTATGAAAACCTGGGAAGTTTAAAGGAGAAAGATGTTTTTTAAAAAAGCCTTTAGCTTCTTCCCAAATGAAAGGAAGCCATTGACAGACACCTTGGTTTTTATAACTGTGAAAAAAGACAGTTGTGAAAAAATTGTAAAAGCCAGATTGAAAAAAGGAATATCTGCAGTGTGTAAGCACCACTGGGAGGAATTTATCATACCAACAAAGTTAATGTTGCTGTAGAGGCCTAGTAGATACTGGAAATAGATTAACATTAGTATATCCTCATTTAGTAAAAAAAAAAAAAGTCAGCATCTATGGAAAAGAACCCCTTACCAATGTTTGAGTAGACTGATATTGGTTAAATCCAGGCTATATAAATAGGGTATTACACAGGTGATGATTGAAGTTATCTCTAATTTACCATGTAATCAAGGTCTTTCTACTTACTGATGGTTGGACACAGATAAAAGTATTCAAGGAGGATGCTAATATAGTGGGAGTAACCACAAGAGCCCAGTCTAGGGCAAACATGAGGCTAGAGCAGAAGTAGGAAGGGGAAGGCAACTGGGATCTTTCCCAGCCATACTGATCTAATGGAAGAAATAGAATGTCCTAAGGCTGACAAAATTAGAGGTAAATCTATAGGGATAGCTAAGTCTTAAATAGAAAATTCACTTAGGATTCTTACAAAAGGAAGACTAAACATTAAAACATTGTTGGTTAGCAGCAGAAAGGGAAGGAAACAACAGTCAGATACCAAGAAAAATCAAGGCAGCAATTCCAAATTCATCCATATATACAAAGGAACAAATCAAACAAATAGTTCCTCAGAAATATTGCAACACTGTTAGATTTTACTGGCCAGGCATCTGTAAAGGTGTACTCCATTGTTGCACACCCTGCCCTGTTAGTCAATCAGTGAAACCAACAGGACAGGACATTATAAAGTTTCAATGGAGAGAGTGTCTGTGATCCCTAGTCCTTTTTCTAAAATAACTATAACACAATTATGTGTATTATGAATTATGAAATTGAACTGAAAGACAGAAAATCTACCATGCCAACTCCTGAGAAAATGGCACAATAGGTTTCAGTTTGGAATGACTTTGGTTATACTGAAAGGCAGTTATCCAGAATTGTTGGACCAAGCTTGTGATGCAATCCTGCATCCACATCCCATGGAAAAGTACATATTCTAGCTTTTGGGACAGTAAAAGAAAGATATACAAAATATGAGATTGTAAATGTATGTTCACCATACCACTAGGTTTATCTGCTTTACTTAGAACACAGAATATGAAATATATATAACAAATTGCACAGCATCTCTATAGGATTCTTGAATTATTGAAAGAAGTGTTTAAAAATGAAAGAGGCAGTGGGAGGAGAGGATTTTGTATTTTTTATGTTCTTGATATCAGTAATGAATCATATATTATGGGGAAGGGGAGATACTTACTTGTCAGATTACATGTAAGCCAAATTCAATGATATCCAGCCTTGTTTACCCAAGGAAGGCATTTGATCAATAACAACATGCTTTAACTTCATTCATTTGCTTCAAGTAATATTTCTCTGCTGACACCAGAACCTAGTTTGGAAGTGCTGATGAAGCACTCCCTGGAAGGCAGATTATGTATTGACTCTGCTCTTGTTGATAGAAAAAAATGTTGTGCCTTGGATTTGCATCAATAATGTGGAAAAGCTTTGAATTGAGAATGGAAATGTTAAGTCATACCATCCTGGATAATTCCTGAAGGCAGACAAGCTGAACTAATGCACATCCATATAGAAAAATTTGAAATTTGCCCAAAGGGCAGGGTACATATAAAATGTGGTACAGACAAAATTGGAATATCAGCATTCCTTTATATGCTTCATATAGTACTTCCTCACATCCTGGAACAGTGTATCAAGCTTGTCAGTAATTTGCTATAGTGATGGAATAATATTAGTGCAGTTTAATATTCATATATGATATCAGCATGCATGAACTTTAATAACCAAATCCTCATAAAATATGAACTGTCAACTAAGCCTCCAAGATTAAAATCCTTGTTTGATCAATCTGCTTGACTGATCCCTGGTCCTTAAAAAGCAAAAGTTTGATGAAAACTCCTGTGGATTAGCTTTTTAGATCAGACACCCAAAGACCATTAAGTGTACTTAAAAGTAACTCTCAAAGACTTCAGTAAAGCTTATTCCAAGGGAAATATACAGGATTATAGTTTTGATCTTTAATTATAACTGTGTAGAAATGCAGAATACAGTATAAAATATTCTAAGCTTTGTCCAAAGAGACAAAAATTCCAGATGTTTCTTGAGAAATATTCATAACAGGATTTTATGACATGGGATGATATTACTGATTACTATATGCATTTGCTGAAATGTATCTGCTGGATGATTCCTACTGTACATATAATCTCTACATAATGCATAAATTAGCTAATATTCTTGGTGGGTACCTACCCATAATAATATATTTCTAAACATATCATCCATGACAATATGTGTGTATTTTTCTGTTGTCATTGCCAGAGATAAGCAAGATGAACAAAAGTGTTCAATCAACTATCTCTCTTGCTTCCTGACCAGCTTGGTAAAGCTGGGGGAGCTTCTAAATATTACTTTAATTAAAATAAAAAGAAAGTTGCATTTAAGGTACTTTTAATTAACCTCTCACCCTCAACTTTATTTCCAATAAGGCCTCAGAGCTCCAAATATGTTCCACAAGAATCTCTGTAAAATGTTTTGATGGCTACTAGTAATTGCTTTGAAAATTTGCTTACCAGCCCACAGAAACAATTTTCCTCTCATTCTGTCTCCTACTTCTGCTTTTGCCCACTTCCACCCTTTTCTTCCCTTTCTAATAACTATGCAGAACCTGGCAGAGATTTTCTCCTATTGTGTTGCAGTATGTAATATGCAACATCATATGCATTATATGCCATAATGACAATGTTATGATATTCAATCACTCAAAGAAATAGCTATGATCTAGTTAAAATTAAACAATGGAGACTGAAAAAATTTAACAACTATAACAATATTTTCATCTTACAAATCTTATTTTGAACTAAGATATTTCTGACAACATTATTTGTCTGATACGATAAATGTCTTATATGGTGGAATAAGAATTTCATTACAATAGGTCAGCTTGTATAGTAAATATGTCATAATAGATCCACAACTATTTCATGTTTGTATTTAATAAATACTATTAATTTTACAAAATGCAGCTATTATCAGCCCAAATCCATTGACTTCGGCAGTGGCAGATTAAGGCTCACTGGTGCCCCCCTCCTTTCAATTAAGAACCAATCTTCATTGGGGTGTTTTTCTTTCTCAACCTTGTGGTGCCCCCTTTGAGCCTGGTGTCCTTAGCACGTGTTTAGTTTGCTTAATGGTTAATACACCACTGTACTTCGGAATGAAGCCTCTTCATTGTAGGTTATATACACAGTCATCTGTGCTGATCTAATCCATGTTGGCAGTTCGATGTTTTATTTACTTCCCAGGATTGACTGGAAAAAGAAGCCTAATTAAAATTAATTACATAATCTAATTTGATTTGACTGCTGCTAAACTTTAACAGTTTTCTCCTCTCACATTCGAAGTTTACTATTTAATAACCCTTTGATAGGTTTCTGGCGATCATACTCGTGAGATGTCATCTCTAAAGCTATTTTATTTTATCTTATTATAGTTCATTAAGAAGTGCTAGGTTTACCAGTAACCTTATTGTGAAGTATGCAGATGATACAACAGTAGGCCTTATTCAAGATGATAATGAGGATGCTTACTGCAAGGAGGTAAAGGGTTTAGTAACCTGGTGTTAACAAAAACAGCCTCATTTTAAACATAGGAAAAACTGAAGAGATTGTTGTTGATTTCAGAAAAGGTAGGCACAGCCACATGCCTCTACTTATTAAAACTCATTGAAAGAAAAAGAAAAGAAAATAGAAAAATCACCCAGCTGCCATATAAGAAAAAGATAGATCTGCCACGGGTGCTTAAAACATGCAATACCAAGCATATACTGGAAATGTAAAGAGAGCATTCTAAAAAGTAAGCAAGATTATGAGAAAATTTCACCCATTATAAAGTAACATAAGATTCTTTTCATAAAATGAGACATTGAATTATATAGGCACTCCAGAAAACGCCAACATTCAGCTTCTGGTAGCAGAGCTCTATGGCCTGCTATAGACACAAACAAGTTTCAAAAGTCTATCTCCAGCAATTTGAAGGCAGAGTTGCCCACAAGGTCATTCAAATTGATATGTTCATGATTATCACCCACATCACAATGTCTAATGCATGGCATGGCATCTATACAGTGTGGTCATTCACATACTCCCCACTAGGTCCTAGGCAGAGAACAGTGGACAATGCAACAGGGGCATCAAGGGAGATGAAGGGAAGCCAGAAGAAAGTAGCCACTAAACTCATGCAGTTAGAGTGGCTGGCATCTGGGACGAAAAGGAGAAATTTGGTGCAAAGCAAACTCTGTCTTCTCCTGTTCTCCCAGTAAAATATACATGGTAAAGGAAGGTAATAGATATGCATGTCTATGGTAGAGAGAAAGAGAAGCATGCATGCAGATTTGCTGTGTTCATAGGTATTTGGGCATTTGAAACTAATGGTCTAAACTCAGCTCCTCAGGCATCCTCAGGCCCCAGAAGATTGTCTGCCAGTGTCTTATATCCTGTTTTTAAATTCTGATTCATGTAGTCCACTGACTGGCAGAAGTCCCAGAAGTTTTTAAGTATCTCTGTCTTAAACTGCTTGTAAAAAAAGTCATTGCACACGGAATGCATGAAGGCGCCCACTGAGCTGTGGTCTCTCGTCTAATTGCCCATTATAAATTGTTGCCACCTGAGGAAGGAATCAATCTTTTACAACAGTGTTTTTCCATCTGTTCATTGAAAATCTTCAGCTTTGGAGATGCTAATCGAGAATTCCTCCATGAACAAATGTGTTAGCAGGGTTTCCTTAAACACAGATCTTGCCCACGGAAAACTGCCAGTTTTCCCTTGCAACATGAACAGGGGAGGGGATGTTGATTATAATGGATAGTGAGCTCTCAATTCATAGAAGTCTATAACAAATTGCCAAACAACTTCCTCTCATGTTTTGCCATATAAATGAAGCAGGAACATACTAATGGCTATATCAGACATAATGACATAACCATGTGACCACTTGCTTTTGTAAATTTGAAGCAATAAACGGCACAAATGAAGATATTCTGGTCTTTAATCCCTTGCTAGCAGGAAAAATCCAGCTAGTAAAATATAAGAACATTTCATTTCTCTCAGTCCTATGGAATTTTTAACCATTGGCAATTTAAAATCAGTTATTCAAACTTACATTCCATGCTTTCAGCATCTTGCGAACTGCACATGTCATCCATGGTTTTTCATTCGCTCTCACAACATAGTCATACGCAAAGCATTTTTGAACATCGAGACACAGTGGTGGCATACTCCTCCACATTTATATGGGGGTTATCTGTTGCTGCTTTTTTAAACATGCCCCAATCAATGCACTCAAAGCTATCTTGTAATGCTTCTACCCAGACCCTCATTTGCATTTTCATCCACACACTTTTATATGAAGTTTTTCTGCTTCCAGTGGTCTGTTCAAGGTCTCATTCATTGGGGAGGGGAAACCAGACATTTTGTTCAATTGTTCCAAAAGCTCTTATATTTTTATAGCTTGTATGTTGCTCTCTTTTTCATTATAGTAAACCCTTCCCCTCCTTTCTGAGCACCTTCAGCATTAGACATAATCTAATGCAACTCAGTTTCATACAGTTATTTTGAAGCAAGATTTTATGTCCAGACATAGAAGGGGGTTAATCAGAATGGGAGTTTGTACATTGGGACATAAATCACATGGAAAGAGTGACATTGAGACAAAGTTTCTTATTTTCCCTTGAGAAGATCTGGCATTAGGGTATGCCAAACTTGTCATTTTCCATTTTCCTTTTAAGGAATAGTTGTTGTTTTTGGGAAAACAATGGAAATGATGAGAATTGTTGCTGCATTGGCAATTGCTGCAGCGATTGCTAAAGAAATTGTAGCTAACCTGTTGGGATTGTGGGATAGTTGCTACTTATTGCTGATGATTTTGAATGAGTGCATTGCAAAGGAACACTGGCTTGTTATTGCTGAAGGAAAATTGGTCTTGTCCCTTCATTCTTCAACTCTGGTTGATCACTGATGGGCAAATGCATCACAAGAATAGAACTTTGATTTGGCAGGATTGGACTAGAAAGTTTGTCTTGGTCCAAAGAAGGGAAACAAACTTCTAGGGTGGATAGATCTGTGGTAATCTCCATCATGGAAAGGATAATCTTTTGGGGATTGAATTGCAGAGATACAAAACAGGCCCTGGCCGATAAAGGGAAACACACCAGAGATTAGGGGCTTTGGACTTGGTCAGGGGCCGGATGTTCCAATTAGTCTTGGGCAGATGGATGGTTTGAGTCTGGGTTTTGTTGGTAATGGCCGAACAAACGGATGAAAAAATAGCCTTGATTTGAGGCTTGGGCTTGAATAACCTTGCCACACACGCCAGGTATTTGTCGGGTCCTGAAAAAAGTTCTGAATTTTCTGAGTGGCTTCTCTTCCTTGCATGACATGTGATGAGACAGGAGAGAGATTAGCTGTTTAAAGAAACTTTTTAAAAATGGATGGAAGCTATAACGTTTCCAGCGTCTGAATTTGGTAAGTCATCTGGCTTGGTCATCAACCAGTGGCCACCACAAATGCCAGGAAAAGCTTGATTTAATAAGGGAAATTCGAAGCCCAGGAGCATATACATTAACTTACTGGCACTGTAAAAATGTGTCTTCTTTTAGATATAGACTTTTAGACATAGACATATTCCATGCATTTTTGAATATCGAGGCAGAGTGGTAGCATACTCTTCCACTTTTAGTCTCTTAATGGCATCTGCTGACATTGGCATAGATTTCGAATGATGCTGAAGTATCAAGTAGAACAAATTCCAAATCAACAACCCCTAAGTCTGGCAAAAACCAAGGAGTACAGATTGTAAGAAAGATTTCTACTCAAGAAGAGGTTTGCATACATGTAGTTTAGTGTGAGGAGAATTTAGGTGGACTGCTGGAATTAGGACTCCCAGAGTAGAAATACTATACCATGGAGGTGGTAACACGTTTTAATCAGTAGTCCTACACATCCAAAACCAACCATCCCTTGCAGTTTGTCTGGTAGTCAGCTTAGCAGACACTTTAAAAGTCCAATTGTAAAAGAAATGTCTCCATCAAAAATTTCTATGATGCGGGGAGACCTGTGATAGATGCAAAAAGTATTACTATATCAAGAAAAGAGGAAAAGATTAATACATTTATGTCTTTAAGTCACTCAAGCCACTGAAAATTTATTTTCATGGAGAAAAGCAGTCATGAAATATTAAGGAACTCCCAATATAGGAATGCAAGTCACAACCCTCACCATGAATGAATGAATGAACATGTTGGGCTTGTATTCAGTGACTAGTATGCTGTTCAGCAATGACAATCTGGTAGCTGAAATGCAGAGCGGTCATTTCAACATCGACCCAGATAAAAAAAAATCAGTTTAAGAAAGTAAAAAATTAAGGCAGGTGTCACAATTGATGAAGACTAACCAAGTTCCTTGTTGTCTTGGAGTATTGTTCCAGGAGTGATTAGATAGGTTCTTGAATTCAGTTCATCATTTTGTTCATTCATAGATGAGAGCCAATTAGTTCAAATTGGCTCTGGCAGTTCTAAGTGCCAGCCTATCGCCGGATTAAAAAGCCACATTCCATGCTTTTGGCATCTTGTGAACCTCACATGTCATCCATGGTTTTTCAATCGCTCTCACAACATAGACATACTCAATGAATTTTTTTTGGGTAAAATGTTTTTTATTGTTTTATACCCAAACAAACACATAATACATCGGTCATTCCATGTATCATCTTGATGTTTCTTCTGTAACTTCTTCTTCCTCTTGTTATTCCTCCTTTCTTCCTTTTTAAAAAAATATTCCTCTTACAATACAATATTTTTACTATGTCATTTTCTTATTTAATCAATAAATTATCTATATCTATTTTCTAACCAATGACAAAATTGTCCCCATATCTTAAAACATTCTGTGTCTTCTCTTTCTTTAATTTTCAAATTTAGTCTATTCATTTCTGCACAATCTAATTTTTTTTTAATCACTTTCCCTACTGAAGGAATTTTCTCTGCTTTCCATTTCTGTGCAAATACTATCCTTGCTGCAGTTATTACATGTATAATCAAATATATATTTTCTTTACTGTAGAAGGATACCCAATAGGGATAGTCCATGTTTTAAGTCAATACGTTGTTCAATCATTTCTTCCAATCATAATTTATTCCAGTAATTTGTTTGCTTCTGGGCACGTCCACCACATATGCTAATAAGATCCTGGTGTCTGATGATATTTCCAACACTTGGCTGATTTATCTTTAAACATTTTTGCTAATTTTTCTGGTGGCATATGCCATCTAAAACATTTTATATTGATTTACATTATATGCAGTGGACATTGTTAATTTATAATTTCTTTCCCATAGTTGTTGCCATCTGTCTAGCTCAATTGAATATCCAAATTTTTTGCCCAGGCTATCATTGTTTCCTTATACTCAATGCATTTTTGAACATTGCGATACAGTGGTGGCATACTTCTCCACATTTATATGGGGGTTATCTGTTGCTGCTTTTTTAAACATGCCCCAATCAATGCATTCAAATCAATCTTGTAATGCTTCTATAGCTTCCTCCTCCCAGATGATCATTTGCATTTTCATCCACGCACTTTTATATGAAGTTTTTTTGCTTCCAATAGTCTGTTCAAGGTCTCATTCATTGGAGAGGGGAAATCAGACATTTTGTTCAAATGTTCCAATAGATCTTATATTTTTATAGCTCTCTTTTTCATTATAGTAAACCCTCCCCGTCCTTTCTGAGCACCTTCAGCATTAGACAAAATTTAATGCAACTCAGTTTCATACAGTTATTTTGAAGCAACATTTCATGTCCAGACATAGAAGGGGGTTCATGCAAATGGGAGTTTTGCCCATTGGGATGTAATACAGATAGAAAGAGTGACATTGAGACAAAGTTTCTTATGTTCCCTTGAGAAGATGACATAAGACCTGGCATTAGAATATGCCAAAGTGTCACTTTCCACTTTCCTTTTAAGGAATAGTTGTTGTTTTTGGGAAAACAATGGAAATGATGAAAATTGTTGCTGCATTGGCAATTGCTGCAGCGATTGCTAAAGAAATTGTAGCTAACCTATTGGGATTGCTACTTGTTGCTGATGATTTTGAATGAGTGCATTGCAAAGGAACACTTTGCAATGCACTCTTGTTACTGCTGAAGGAAAATTGGTCTTCTCCCCTTCATTCTTCAACTCTGGTTGATCACTGATGGGCAAATGCGTCACAGGATAGAAGTTTGATTTGGCAGGATTGGACTAGAAAGTTTGTCTTGGTCCAAAGAAGGGAAACAAACTTCTAGGGTGGATAGATCTGTGGTAATCTCCATCATGGAAAGGATAATCTTTTGGGGATTGAATTGCAGAGATATGGAACAGGCCCTGCCGATAAAGGGAAAGACACCAGAGATTAAGGGCTTTGGACTTGGTCAGGGGCTGGATGTTCCAGTTAGTCTTGAGCAGATGGATGGTTTGAGTCTGGGTTTTGTTGGTCATGGCCGAACAAACGGATGGAAAAATAGCCTTGATTTGAGGCTTGGGCTTCAACAGCCTTGCCACACACGCCAGGTAAAAAAGTTCTGAATTTTCTGAGCAGCTTCTCTTCCTTGAATGACATATGATGAGACAGGAGAGAGATTAGCTGTTTAAAGAAACTTTTTAAAAATGGATGGAAGCTATAACGTTTCCAGCTTCTGAATTTGGTAAGTCACCTGGCTTGGTCATCAACCAGTGGCCACCACAAATGCCAGGAAAAGCTTGATTTAATAAGGGAAATTCGAAGTCCAGGAGCATATACATTAACTTACTGGCACTGTAAAAATGTGTCTTCTTTTACCATAATTCTATATTTCTCTTTCCTTTACGAAAAAATAAATTGGAAAACTTAGCATTGGGGCAATCTGTGCTATTCCCATGTATTGGGCATTATCCAAAGTTGCAGACTTCCATACTGTGATAGGGTAAAAATGAATGTCTTTTAAAGAGTCTTCTCTCCTTAGTTACTCATTTTAATCTTTCGCCCAGATGGTCCTTAGCCACTGTTAAGGCTAGGGCATTGTAAATCCCAAATCTTTAAAAGTTGTTCCCACCTGGGCTGATCTTACTCACCCGGCACTCAAACAGCTTGCTCCAACTTCTCCTGCCAAGTGCTTGTCCCAGCTGCTGCAGCTTTGGAGCAGTCGCCATTACTGCTTCTCCCACCACCACCAGCATGGAAGATTTCCTCTGGTCTCAAGGAACCTGCCTGTTCCTCTTGACCGCCCAAGGAGGTCCCTCCTTGTCCCCCTGTCCTTTCAGGATGGGGGGGGTCCGCAGACCTGTCAGCGGGGGCTTGGGGGATGGGATTTTCACGGGACTCCAAGGAGCCCCAACATTTCCACTTCTGAAACGCCGCAGCACCACCAGAAGCTCCCCCCGGGATAGTTGTTACTTGTTGCTGATGATTTTGAATGAGTGCATTGCGAAGGAGAGTGGCTCAGTATTGCTGAAGGAAAATTTGTCTTGTCCCTTCATTTTTCTTTTTAAAAATGGATGGGAGCTATAACGTTTCCAGCTTCCAAATTTGGTAAGTCTTCTGTCTTGGTCATCAACTGGTGAATATATTTTGCTGAGTGTGAGAAGGGAAGTTCTGATGCCATTCTAAAAGTTGGAAGAATTTAGGTGGACTGCTGGAATTAGAACTCCCAGAGTACAAATACTATACCATGTAGGTGG
>JANHZT010003506.1:40115-51910 GCA_032468215.1 Stegonotus admiraltiensis | reverse complement strand
CTTCCGCTGATTGTCAGAGCCTGATCATCAGAGCCTCCAGTAGAAAAAATGCTTTTAAAAGACTCTGACGATCCCAGCTGAGTTGCCTGATCATCAGAGGCTTTTTTTTCTTTTAAAAGCAAAAAAAATGCTTTTAAAAGAAAACAAAAGCCTCTGACAATCAGGCAACTCACCTGGGATCGTCAGAGCTTTTTAAAAGCATTTTTTTATAACCTCTTCATCCAAAGAGGTTGTATAAAAAATGCTTTTAAAAATATTTTTTTTAAAAAAGTTGGCCATGCCCACCCAATCACATTACCCCCCTCCACCAAGCCATGCCCACCAAACTGGTAGTAACAAATTTTGCATTTCACCACTGACCATAGGCCATCAATATGTGGTAGTGTGGTAAAGAATGAAGTTGTTTCCCTCCCAAAGGTCTCCCACCTAAATTTCTCCCTTTAATTTTAAGAGAATTATATTGTTGAAATCCAATCATTTTACTATCAATATTTAGTTGCTTGGTCTTAGGTCATGGCAGGAGGATAGCAAATGTGATTCTGGGGTTGTTATTGTCTATCTGAATTTCATCTGGAAACTACATGCAATTTAATCAATCTCAATTTGGATGTAGAATCAGACAACAGGGAAAGTCACAATGTGTTTATTTATTATTTATTTATTTATTTATTTAGTCATTTATTAGTTCAATTTATATGCCGCCCTTCTCCGAAGACTCAGGGCGGCTTACAGTGCACTATAGCCTTCATTCTTTTGTATATACCTGCTCATTAGGGCTTTTGGCCCCCCCATAAGCGGTGTTTTTACAAAGTCAGCTTATTGCCCCCAACAGTCTGGGTCCTCAATTTACCTACCTCGGAAGGATGGAAGGATGAGTCAACCTTGAGCCTGGTGAGATTTGAATTCGCACTAATTGCAGGCAGCTGGCAGCTAAGTGCTACAAAACAGCACTTAGTCCGCTGCACCACCAAGGCTCTTAATCTTGTAAACATTGATGATATAACATGATACCAAAATGAGGCAGAGGAAGGAAGGCAAAGCACACGAATGTTGCATTTTATCTACTTTGCACAAATGTTCTGTCATTCCAGAGATGTTTATGTGTTTGCTTCATAGGGAAATAAAATGTGTTAAGATTTTTTTTTCTGTTAAAGTGCATGCAAGGCTGGTTTCAAAATCAGCCATTGCAGCTCCAGAACACAGAAAATTATGCCATTATGTATCACGAGAGAAACTAGTTACCATGGAGAACAAAACATTGTCATCACCAACTGAATCCTCCAAATCTACCTGCTAATCAGAATGAAGCAGAAGGCCATGTTAATTACAAAACAAATTAACTACCCTGCCAGTCCAGTAAAATGTAATGAAAAATGCAGTACATTAGATAAAGAATAACTCTTAGAAAGTTAAATGGATTCTGTATTAACAAAGAAATTATTTTAGATGCACATGGTTGCAAAGAACTCATTACATTATTTAGGTGATAAGCAATCTGGTATCCTGATGAAATTTTGGATTTTATTTTTAAGGTCATTGAGAGGCTGGGATTAATAAGAGTTCAAATGATTGGAAAGCCATCTTGATGCTTAAATTAAAATCTTCTACGAGTCAAGCTTGATTCTTAGTAACTTCTCTATGGACATATCCATGCAGTTTTCTTGGCAATAATACAGTATAGAAGAGGTTTGGTGTTGCCCGTTCCAAGGATATGGGTTGACTTTCTATTCTATTTTACAGCCCTGGAATTATTGTAGAAGAAATAGCAGAGGCTGGAGGTAGAGTTAAGAGAAGGAGGTGGAGTTAAGGAATCAATCTGGAGTCATTACAGTGATACAAATCCAGCCTCCCTTGAATTCAGTTGATTCTTATTTAGCACCAATTTCATGCTGATGATTGGTTGACTAGATTCATCTGTATAGGTATAAACAATAAATTTTCTTAATTGGAATTTAATGTGTGATCCCAATTCTACATGTCTGTCCATTATCTGGTGCTCTCACATCATACCCAACCTTGCTTAGTTTCTGCACCTAGATAAGATCAATCAAGTGCAACAATCTGCTGACTAACTAGGCACTTCCTCATCTAAGTCTGTTATCTTTAATTTAGACCCATTGAATTAATAATTATTAATTTGTTATTAATTACATTTTTTTCATCAAAGAACTGGGACATCAGAATGACAACTAAAGTCCATATTGCTAACACTATAGTATTCCAAATTTTAACACATACCTTGAAACTGAACCATTAAAAATTGAGTGAAGGGAAAATTTACACCTTAAAATTGTGTTGAGAATAAAATTGGAATTAAGACCAATCAGTACTAGATGAAATACAACCAGACTATTCAGGAAAAATCATAACAATAGAGCAAAAATTTAAATCTTCTGAACCAATAAAGAGAAGGCAAGATTAACCAGACTTTTACACTTAGAAAAATAAAATGAAAATGAAAATACCCCCCTCCAACACTAGAAGGAGACAGCTGTATTAGTTTATAGTGGCAGAAGATTAGCATCTTTTCTGATTAGCAAACTTTATTAAAAGGCATAAACTTTTGTGAGCAGCAGCTCATTTCATTGGATGCATTTTATGGAATACATACAGATATTGTAAAGAAATTCCTCTCTACCAAAAGCTATACTCTATGTTAGGTGAGCTTTGCAGCCTGCTTTGTGAATTCAATTATATTCTTCAATTAGCGGTATCCTTCTCTCTGCAATTTTACTTTCCACTCCATCGAAGAACAAAGATTTAGTTTACTAAATCAATTTTAACCTCAATTAATTTCAATATTGCCTTTCTCTGACACTTAATTTCTCTTTTTAATCTGAGGTTTTGCATCTTGTACTGCTCAGTCTTTCTTATAAGATATCTTATCAATTTGTGGATTATGGGACTGTTTCTTTTATCAGCAAGTATATTAAGGCAGATCCTCTGATACTTTTGATACCCCAAATAGTCCTTTAGGTATAAAATTACAATGGTGCCTGTGGTCACATGTTGTGATGGCCATTAAGTGAAACATCTCACTTAACGATTCCCCCATCCCTTTCTCCCCAAAGCAATTGTTAAATAAACTTGCAAGTTGTTAAGTGGAGCATTGGTTGCCTCAGTGATGGCTGATATGTTTCCAGTGGCCGAATTGCATTCTAATATCGCCACTGTTTCCATGTGACCATGGGAAAGTTATTTTGCTGTCTTAACAAGGTTTGCACAGCTTTGTTCTGATCAGTGTACACCTGAGGCAAAATCAGCTTCATAGTTCACTCTACTTTAGAAACAGAAAAAAAATCTGCAAATATTTTCTCATAAAATATCCCATAGTAGTAAAAGAGCCATCTCTATTCTAATAATATTTGATTCTAATGACTAGAAATTATAAGGTAAAAAAATTGGAAAATTACTAAATTAAGAAACCTCTAAAGTTTAATATTCATATTTGCTATTAGAATACATTCAGCCTCTTTGATATGGTATATCTGGAATGAAAATAATTCAGAGTGAGAGCTGACAAAACTCTCAAATATGAACAGAAATATTGCAGAGAAAGATATCTGAAAAACTGGAAGGAAAACTCACATTTTGATTGTTCGTTCTTTCCTCTTTGTTTATTAATCTTATCTTTGACTTTTTAAATGACAAATTCAAAATATGATTAAGTCTTTTGGGAGAAAAACTAGGGAATGCAGCAGAATAAATAAAGCAGGAATTGGTCTCTGTCAAATCCCTACAGCTTAAAATAATGTCACAGGGTTTGTACACATTTGTGGTTCCCAAGATTAGCTCCTAAAGGAAGTGATTTTCTACTAGGCTAGGAAAGCTAAGAATATAATATCTATAATTAATACTATGATGCTTTTCGTAGCTGTATAAAGTACAATAAAAGTGTTAGTGTGGTTTATTCCATTCTCCAACATACATTGTCCTTACAATGGAAATAAAAGTGAGCTTAGAGTTGTTGGAAGAAATGTCCATCTGTATTCAGTTCCAAGTAGGGAGAAAGACACTGGAAACATGGAGGCTATTTGGAAAGATGTTTTAATGGTGGACAGGACCACATGGTTTGAAGTCCTGGGCAAAATGAGCACATGGGTGAAACAGAGAGAGAGATTTATACCCTCTCTTGGGCCCCGCCTTGGAGCTTCCTGTTCCTGTGTAAGAAATGTATTCTGATTGGTTGTCAGACTCCCATGGGACAGTCTTAGTTTCTTTAACATGGTTTTCCTTTTTTCCTGTTCTGCTAATAAAAGAGTTATTTTTTATTCCTTGTATATAAAATCTTATTTAAGAGGAAGTCATTTTATCAGAAAGACTACTCCAGGTGCCAAACCACTTCTTGTTTTGTTTGCTGAAAAAATAAATCACTTTGATTAAAATTTACTTTCATTTTCTAAAAAACTATCAATATACTATTTTGGCTTTCCAGAGTGATTGCTTTGATACAACCAACAGCCTTCCTTGAAATCAAGATGATTTAACTTACTAGTTGAATAAACCTCTGCTTGATTATAATCACTGTCAGAATTGCTCCTAGACAATTATGAATTGGTTTTGAAGTTTTGGGGAAAAAGTAATACTAGAATAGTGTACAAGTTTGGAAAGGAATCCCTACAGTTTAATATTTGTAATTGCTATTAGAGTATATAGTAATTATTTCATTATTTCTTCTGTGAACATTATTTCTATATTGTGAGCAACTGCAACTGTAACCACCTCCAACTCTACAACATTAAAATAAGACATAACTGGAAGCTAGAATGGTCTTGGATTGCATTGTATTGTAGTGTCATCAACTCCAGAAGTAACAAAGTTTATGAAAAAAACTATTGCTTCTCTCCCAGATAAGGCCCTGACTAGTGAAAATTAAGAGTAATTCTCCCACCTCACCACTCAGAATTTCTTCCCTTGTTCTCTCCCATTTTGCCTACCACTCAGCATCTCATCTTCACAAAGGATGTTGCATTAAAGCACTGTTAGCAAAAATTTGTGTGGCATCTGAATTGACTCCTTAGCCCTCCCCGCACCTTGCCATTTTCAATTTATTATAAATCTTCCCAGGTGCAAAGAGCTCCAGGCAGATACTCCCCCTCCCCAAACAATAACATGTAACTTCCAATTGCATAATGGAAATAAATCCATGATAAATAACTTACTTCCAGCCTAGCTCATTTGCATAGTTTCTAGCACTTATAAGTCATTCTTAAGGGTATGGAAATGCTTGTGAAACCTCCAGCAAGCCTTCAGTTCTTGATGTTATCCTGGAAAATGTATCAAAAATCGTGGAGCACTTTTAATGGTTAAGAAGGCAGCTTTTAAAATATTACTTTGCTATACCCAGCTTCTTTGAGACAAAGAAAAAAAAATGCCGGGACAATCTATCTGGGAGAAAACATAGAAGACTCTATTATGACCACATCATGCCATTTCTGCCTGGGTGAGCACAATAGATGAAAGGTGTAACCCAACAAATCAAATAAATGTTTACAAGACTCATTTATGATATGATCCAGGTAGCATATGTGGCCTTAGGATTGATCAAGAAGGCCAATGTCCTCCATCTCCACTTCAAAATGCATGAACAGAATTGAAATCTAAGCTGTGTTTGAGAAAAAGCGTATTTCTTCAAAATCCATGCATAGCAGTGGCAATAAACATGGAGGGTCCAAAAGGAAAAAAAATACACCAAAGGCATCTGGCCCTTTCAATTCCTGGCAAATAGATATGGAAGAAATGGAGGTAGTGACAGTTTTTATTTTCCTGGACTCCAAGAACACTGCAGTTGGGGACTGCAGCCAAGAAATTAAAAGACGCTTGCTCCTGGGGAGGAAAGCTATGGCAAATCTACACAGCATACTAAAAAGCAGAGACATCACCCTGCCACAAAAGTGTGTATAGTCAAGGCGATAAGTACTAGAAGATTATACAAATTATGTAACTACAATTATACAGGTATCCTGACCCCTACATTGAAAATATTCAGGGCAAAAATAATCCCAATGCTTGGTGCAGAATTATGGAGCCTTAATAAAACTACCCATTCAGACCTATTTTTTGAAGATTAATATTGGGACCTGATAAGAATTCATCTGTCCCTGAAGTTAGACAGAAACAGGTATCTATTCCTTACAAAGTCATTTATAATTAAAACTTTCATATAATGGCAGGGGGTCCATTCAATGGACCTCAATAGACTTCCCAAAATATACTTAACAAAACAGATAAGTATGGCTCAGCCCAGCTCCTGGGTCAGACAACTTTCCAAAATTATTTCACAACATGGGTTTTCTACTCAGCATCTTCTCTCAAAGGCTTCTCAGACAAGAACACTATTTAAACAGAGAGTCCTAGAAATTAGTGCTCAAACTGACATGGAATTATTGGTTAAAATTAGATCCTTAAATTAGGCTTAAATACTTAGACTTAAATACACCCCATGAGGTTAAATATTTATTATTCAGTATTATTGAAAAGAAACAGCTCACTGGGATGCAAACCACAGATTATCATATTTTCTTTTGGGCTCAAATATATATATTGTATGTAGAACTGCTAAATTGATAACTAAATAGTCCTAAGAACCTGATTAATTGAACAGATGGGATGCCCTGTAAAGGAGGTTCATTTATCTGGTTATTGACATGATGTATCACCACATATATTTTATCACTGTATTTATTCCTCTCATTTTATTCTAAAATTAGACCATGTATTTTATTTTATAAATTTGATTGTCAGCATTTGGAGAAAGGAGGGTACAAAGATAACCCATGAGTACTATGCACCTTCTTGTTAATCATATAAGAATGACCAGACTAACAAACCAAAGCCACATTGTAAGATAGCAGGCTGCCAATAAAATAGCCAGCACCTATGCTGCTGTTGCCCTGTCTCTTTAAGCTCTCTTCCTAGCCAGCATAGCAACATTTGTTCATTCATTCATTCATTCATTCATTCATTCATTCATTCATTCATAAGTTTGTCAAACATGTACAAGATAACATGTATAGGTATAAACATGAACACAGGAAATGAGTACAAATAAATGGGGAAAGTAGAACAAGGATGATAGGCACACTGGTGCACTTATGCACACTCCTTTACAGACCTCTTAGGAATGGTGTGAGGTTCACGGTAGACAGTTTAAGCTACGGGGGTTTGAGGATGTAACAATGGAGACAGGTAGAGCATTCCAGGCATTGACCACTCTATTGCTGAAGTCGTATTTTCTGCAATCGAGTTTGGAGAGGTTTACCTTGAGTTTGTATCTATTGTTTGCCCATGTATTATTGCAGTTGAAGCTGAAGTAGTCATCGACAGGTAGGATGTTGTAGCAGATAATTTTGTGTACTATGCTTAGGTCAAACTGTAGGCAGCGTAGTTTAAGGTTGTCCAAGCCCAAAATTTCAAGCCTGGTGGCATAAGATATTCTATTGTGAGCAGAGGAAAGGAGGACTCTTCTCATGAAATACCTCTGGACATGCTCAATTGTATTAATGTCCGATATACAGTGTGGATTCTAGGCAGATGAGCTGTATTTGAGAATTAGTCTGGGAAAGATTTTGTATGCCCTAGTTTGTAGTACATTGGCTATAAAAGCTGTGCTGAGGAACAGCTGGGTTGATGATGTGTCTTTGTGGAAGTAAAGCAGCCTGAAGCAGCCTAAAGCAGCTAAAAAGAAGTATGCACACTCCATCTGATCCTGGTCTGAACTTATCAGCCATTCTGGAAAACTACCGAGGGGGCTGAACAAACGATGTCTGATCAAGACAGTGACCAGGATCAGATGGGAGCTGCTGGCTCTACGGTTTCGTCCTACCACCCGGGTGGGGTGGGATGGGGTGGCGTGGGGTGTGGAAGCCTCAGACTGGATGGCAAATTTACGGCTGGAAGAAGAACCAGAACAAGCCAGATGGTCATTGGGAGTAGGGAGGCTACCAGAATTGGAAAACACCCCCCATGGAGTAACAAGCACCAGACCCCATAAAGAAGAATCTGCCTGGATGCAGGAGCAGAAAGAAAGTCTCCTGGTAGCCCAGGCTCTGCAACTTCTGAAGGAAGCTGAAGAAAGCCGCAGAAGCCGAGAGAGGTATGTTTAGCCAGCTGAGAAAGGGGGAGACTGCCCCAGGGGTGAACCAGAAGCTGAGGTTTGTGGGGGAGAGAAAGAGCAAGCTGGGAAAGGAGCATCCCAGGCCTCTGGAGCTCAGGTGAGAGAAGCAGCTGTCCGGGGGGGGGGTGGCATTACAGGCTCCACCCCAGAGGCAAAGAAAGCCAAAAATTCCACCCATATCAGAAAAGTTCAGAGGAGATCCGAAGACCTTGGGGTTTTTCCTGACCCAAGTATGGAACCATATGCAGGACTGGGGGGAGGACTTCTTGTCAGATGTGGCACGACTGAGGTGTGTTACCAAAGCCCTAGAGGGAGTAGCAGCTGAATGGATGGTGGAGCTTCACAATAACAACTCCCCCCTGCTGAGAAATTATGATCAATTTATGAGAGCCCTCAGAACGTGTTTTGAGGACCCCTTGGCTGAGCGGAAGGTGAGAATCAGAATGAAGGTCATTCACCAGGGCTGGAGATTGGTGGCGGAGTACACCCAGGAGTTCCGAGAGCTGGCACCTTACATGAAAGGGTGGTCAGAAGTGGCTCTATTAGAGAATTATAAAGATGGATTGAATGAGGACATCTACAAAGGTTGCCGTGCGTGGGGGGGTCCCCGAAGATCTGCAGAGCTGGTATGTGATGGCAGCGGATGTGGAGATCAACCTGGCCGCACTTGGGATCAGCCATCCTCCTCATTCCACAAGGGGGTGCCAAAGGCAGCAGTGGGGAAGACAGGGCCCAAGCCAAAATCCTCCGCATATTTCAAATGTGGGAAGGAGGGGCACCGAGTTGCTGAGTGTTTCTCCAAGCCAGCACCAAGACTCCTGGAGGGAAGAAGGCTGATAAAGAAGGCAAGACCTCCCTGAAAGGAGAAGTCATTGAGTTCGCTCCCTGGAAACATGGTGAGTTGGGAACTCTGACCATTGTGGATAACAGCGAGACTGACACCGATTCCAACAACGACAACCTGATGAGTCACAATGGGGGCCCCATGACCATCCCAGTAGAATTAAGGTGCCATCCACCAAGGCCCATGGGCAGATGCCAGCCCTCCTAGATTCTGGATGCACCGGGTGCATAATCAGCCCAGACGTGGTGGAGAAGATGGGCCTAAGACTAAAAGCGTTGAGAAGGCCCATCACATTCTGTCAGTTAGACGGATCGGTGGCAGGAGGGGGCCCATCCAGTTTTGTGACCGAACCAATCGAGATGCAAATGGGGGATCACTTAGAGATTCTTAGATTTATTGTGGCCCCAGGCATGGAGCGACCCCTCATGCTTGGACTGCCTTGGCTCCATAAATGGAACCTATGCATAAACTGGAGAATGAGAGTTTTGTGCATTCACTCTGAGAAACCAGGGAAAGAAAGGGAAGAATCCCATTTGGTGGACAGAGTGGAAAAC
Source organism: Stegonotus admiraltiensis (assembly GCA_032468215.1). Lineage (NCBI taxonomy): Eukaryota > Metazoa > Chordata > Lepidosauria > Squamata > Colubridae > Stegonotus > Stegonotus admiraltiensis. The sequence goes on along the minus strand of JANHZT010003506.1, from coordinate 42,396 downwards.
GAGGGGGTGGCAACAGCAACAGACCACATTGAGGGGGAGGAAAAGATTCCAAAGTAGTATTGGGACCTCCAGGAGGTTTTCAGCAAGAAGGTCTCAGATGTGCTGCCCCCCTCCCCCCTGGCCAATGGACAGTACCATTGAAATACTTCCTGGAGTAAAACTCCCTAAGCCAAAAATCTACCCCATGACCCCCCGGGAGCTGGGGGAACTACAAAACTTTATTGACAAAAATCTAGAACAGGGTTTTATCCAACCGGCCAGGCCGAGGGTGGCAGCGCTGGTACTTTTCCGGGAGAAGAAGGATGGGTCCTTTCACTTAGTGGTTGACTACAAAAACCTGAACGCCATTTGTGTAGAAAATGTCTACACCCTGCTGCTCATGAAGGACATGCTAGCCCACCTAGGCAAAGGGAAAATTTTCACCAAACTGGATTTATGGGAGGCCTATTACAGAGTCCGGATTAAGGAAGGGAATGAATGGAAAACTGCTTTTAACTGCCTGCTGGGATGTTTCCAGTTTTGGGTGCTCCCTTTCAGACTGCAAGGAGCCCCTGCTGTGTTCATGCAATTAATCAACAAAGTACTGCATGAACACCTCTACAAGGGGGTGCTGGTCTACTTGGATGACATTCTTATCTACACTGAAAACATGGACGACCATGTAAAGTTGGTGAGGACCATCCTGAAAAAACTCAGGGCTGCTGAACTTTATGCCAAACTATCAAAATGCGAATTCCACCAAGACAAAATTGACTATCTACGGTACTGCATCTCATCTGAGGGAATTGAGATGGATCCGGAAAAGGTCTGAGCAGTGTTGGAATGGACCCCACCATGCACTCGCAAACAACTACAGAGCTTCCTAGGATTTGCTAACTTCTATAGACAGTTCATCTCCTCATTCACCAAAATCGCGTTGCCAATTACAAATCTTCTGAAGACAAAAGGAGAGATAAAACCAAAGCCCTCCCGGCCCCTCGAATGGGCTATGGACTGTCAAGCAGCATTTGAAAAACTAAAACAGTTATTTGCTGCTGAACCAGTCCTAAAACATCCTGATATGGAAGCCTCTTTTGTTGTACAGGCTGACGCCAGCGACGTAACTGTAGGGGCAGTACTACTGCAAAGAAATGCAGAAGGAAAACTGCAGCCCTGTGCCTATACCTCTCATAAGCTGACGGAGACCAAGAGGAGATGGGCCATATGGGAGAAGGAAGCTTTTGCAGTTCGTTGGGCACTATTAATGTGGAGACAGTTGCTTGAGGGGCTAAGCACCCGTTTGAGGTGTGGACTGACCACAAAAACATGGAAGCTTTAAAAACACCTCATAAACTCTCCCAAAAGCAAATCCACTGGGCTCATCACTTCAAACAATTTAATTTCTCCCTGTGCTACCTTCCTGGAGGGAAGAACTTCATGGCAGATGCCCTTTCTAGACTGCTGCAATACAATAGTGTTAGAGAGGAGGTGATTTGGCCAATTATCCCCTCAGTGCATCTGGCTGCACCAGTAATTACTAGAGCCCAGGCAAAAGCAGATCCAACTCTATCGGACAACTTGACTAAGCAACTACAAGAAGCTCTAAAAACTGACGAGTGGTTTCTGGCCCATTTAAATGAGTGTACACTTCAGAATGGACTTGCTTGGGTGGGAGCCAAGTTATATGTTCCCGCCGGTTTGAGAACAACAGTTCTACAGCACGCTCATGATGCCAAAGTTGCTGGGCATTTTGGATTTGTGAAAATGTTACATCTAGTCAAACAGCAATTCTGGTGGTCCGCACTCAAGAAAGACATAGAGGTATATGTGGCCAGCTGTCCCATGTGTGCTTCAGCCAAGAGACCTCCTGGGAATCCACCTGGACTACTTCAGAGTGTTGCCAGACTGGATGCCCCATGGAAGAAGATCTCCATGGATTTTATTGTAGAATTGCCCAAAAGTTGGGGGGGGGGACACAGTTATTTGGGTGGTTACTGATTTGTTTTCCAAACAAGTGCACTTTCTTCCATGTCCCAAGATCCCTTCTGCAAAAACACTTGCAAAAATGTTTGTCCACCATGCATACAGGTTACATGGTGCTCCAAAATGTATAATCTTGGACAGGGGAGTTCAATTTATATCCCATTTTTGGAGAGAGTTCCTAGGGTTGATAGGCACTGCCCAGGGCTTAAGCTCAGTCCACCCACCCCCCAGACAAATGGGGTTTGTGAAAGAACCAATTCCATATTGGAACAATATCTGAGATGTTACATAAATTATCAGCAAGATAACTGGGCAGATT
>JANHZT010003505.1:120166-130891 GCA_032468215.1 Stegonotus admiraltiensis | reverse complement strand
ACCCTCCACACAAAGAAGATAGTGTGATAATTTAGGAAATTGAGGGGCAGAGAGTAGACACTGCAAAGTGTTAATAACGAGATAGAAAGTAAGCCTGTGATAAATTTTATTATTATTTCTCCATCACAGTTTTTCCTTTAGAGGCAAATTGTCCTCCTTGGATTTTGATCTGTTATAAACAGGTGGGGTTTTTTTGCAACCAGACAAGCAAAGACAATGGGGAAGCCAGATTCACTTAAGAAGGGTGCTACTAACTTAACCGCAGTGACTCACTTAACAACTGCGGCAAAAAAAAAAGTTGTAGAATGGGGCAAAATCCTCTTAACAAATGTTTCAGCAACAGAAATTTTGGCCTCAATTGTGGTCCTAAGTTGAGGGCTACCTGCTGTTTACAAAACACTGCTTCGGGCTAAGGTAGAATAATTTATTCGTTGAGAAAGTAAGACGGGTTCGGCCCTCCCTCCAGGTCTGACATTTGCCATCTCTTTTCCAGCTACGCCCTTTTCTTGCCCCCGAAGAGAGAGGAGAGGCTTGAACGAGCCAGACAGGTTCCCCGCTCGGCTATCCTCGCCCTGCGCCGCGCCTAAACCAGGAAGTCGCTGCCCAGGGCAGCTGCTGGAAACGGTCTCCTGAAACGCCGGGAGCGTTTCTTTCCAAAGGGATTCGCCGCCGTCTCCTCACTTCGGGTAAATTGCTGCGCTCCCGAGACCACCCTGTGGGGAGGGAACAGGCGGGAGCTTTGGGGAAAGGGGCTCTCGGGGAGGCGGCAGCTTCTTACCGCGCTCTGCCTTGGCCGGGCGGAGACTCTCCTCTGAAGTGGGGAGAGCTGCGTATCACACCTAAGGCGGCGGAGGAGGCTGCCGGGCAAACTGAAAGGGGGGGTTCGGCGGATGAGCGGGAGGTGTGCGGGGGCGGGGAGATAGCACGTTGGGGCGCTTCTGTTGGCCTCCCGTCTCTTTTCCAGATATCGATGCATCGTTTCGAACACATATCCAAAGACGAAATAACGGCTCACCCTTAAATAATGTTTATTTCGGCTGTGTTACTATGTGTTGCTCTTGGTTGGTTGTATGCTTTTCCGAGATACGCTCATAAAGCGACGATTATGAGTACTGAGATAGCCCCAATCGACCCCAAAGCCTGTGCGACGGCTGTTCGCTTCCGTTTAACTGAATGGGGCTGATTTTTCAACTGTGCGCAGTTTCTTAACTGGTTTTGTCAATCAGATTTTCAAAAGGCAAGTCCCTCTAGTTCAGTGTTTTTCAACCTTGGAAGCTTGAAGATGGGTGGACTTCAACTCCCAGGGCTGGGGGATTCTGGTAGTTGAAGTCCACCCATCTTCAAGCTACCAAGGTTGAGAAACAGTGCTCTAGATGATATATCTCATTCAGTAAACCGGGATTCTCAAAAATACCTAACTTCATTCTTAATGAGTTTCCTTTCCAGATGGACGGCATGGCAGTGCCATGGTTGTCCTTTGGGAAAGAGAAAAAATAGTGCTTATTTTCTCAGGATTTAAAAGTTTGGTTTTATGGTTTTTACCTACTGGATTTCATCATAGTTATAGGCTGACAGGTGCAATCATTACAAATGATTGAGGCACTTTAATTAGGTCACTAGACTTGAGCAATATCTTTCTGTTGTGGATTTAATATAGAAATCAGTTTGTATAGAAGTCAGTTCCACGTTGGGACAAACTATTTCATTACAGCAGGCAATTTCAGGTAAAAATTGTGAATGCATGGAAGTTTGTCATTTAGGTTGAAATCCCAAATACCTCAAATAGAGCAGGGAAGCCAACTGAAAACAGCAGAATTATTAAAAAGTTGCTTTTTTTGGCACCCCTCCCCACAATAAAAAATTGCCATCTTCAAATGTCTTCTAAAAGAAACTTTTTTCCATAGCCTAGATAGACTCATTCAACAATAATAGTTTTTCATTCAGTACACTAGCATCAAGAATGTTAATGTCTTTTACAATTTCTGATTTAATCCCAATTTTTAGCTAATTTTATCTTCAGGAAACTATTTTTAATCTTGATGGCTCAAAATCCAAGTTCTTGAATACACCTTATAAATGTTAATTATATAAAAAACCCAGAAGCTTTCAGGTCACACGTGTCTTATAGCCTACCAGCTCATTGTCAACTGAATGTAGACTTCAAACTTGTAATACCTGTTTTATTTTTACTAGAATTCTAAGATTTACAAAACAGATTTACAACGGAGGCTAGGATAAAGGATATTGTGGAACAGCTAGAGTTTGGCAGTCTTAAAGTTCGTTTGAAAAGTGACAGGTGATGAAGCAAGCAGTGAAAAGATGCAGCATCCATTCCTGACCTAACACTGTTGTGTGATAACTGATGCTGTTCACCATAACCTTTTCCTCTTCCTCCTCCTTTTCTCTCACTCTTCCTTCTTTTCTTTTTCACCATTATTATGGATGGCAAATAGTTAGCTGGTTCTGTTATTTAAGTTTTAAAATATGAAGTTCTTTTCTACAACAAACCATTACTTAATCTCAATAATGGTCCAAAGGAAGCCCATCCAAATATTATTCATATCATTAGAACCAAGAATTTCTTAGGTCCACCACTCTTGCTTTTATTTTAGTAGCATCACTTTGGAAAGAAAATATATTTGGGGCTGCTTTTGTTATACAATGGGGAATCACTCTTGTAATTTGTAGATATCCAGAGCTGTGACAGAAAAGTTATTGGGCCAAGCACTACAATTAAGGAAGAACTGTTGTTTAAGTTTTGCTTTGACATTTTCACTTCATCCTCTTCATATTTCATTTCCAAGACAACTAAAGACAGTGCTATATGATTGTTACAACCCAATAATACGCTGACTCCCTCTCTTGAAAAGATATAAGTGCTCTCATCTGTCCTCTTTTTTAAAAACATTTTTGTGTGCATCTTTGATTTTACATGACCTCATAGTAGAAAAAATAGTTTACTTACACGAACATAGAAAATCAAGCATTAGGAAAATAAAACAGAACTATAAAATTTGGTAACTTGTAGGTTTGTGAAATTGACTAGAGAATAGATAAACCAGTCATGGAAGGAGAGCACCCTACCCCCACCTCTAATATCCCTAAAGAACTGATAAGTATAAAACAATTTTTTAAAAAAGTATCATATCAAATACACAGAACTGAAGGTATAATGTTTGAAATAATGCATATTTGTAGACTGTAGATTGAAAACTGACCTAAAATAAATAAACAGCAGCAAATGATAAAAAGATTTTCAGTAAAAAATATATATGGCCTTAATACCACCTATTTCTTTCATAGTTGCAAGGTATGTGACTCATGTTCACATATTTGGATGGATGGCAAGTTGGAGTACTCAAATTCCAGAAAACGAATCTGAATATCTTGGCATCTATAGAATCTAATAATTTCGGACTACAGAATTCCATCTCTTCATAATTCGTTTTAATATGGTATTTTGGTTATGGCTTTTAATTTGAAAAAAAAGCTAATCCTGGGATAACATATAACTTAAATCTTTTCAAGATTCTTTTTGTTCAATACATTTTTCTTCCACAGAATGAAATACAAAAATAATGCATTTGTTTGAATTTATATTATCCTTAATTTAAGATTTTAACTGCAATCCTATGAATTCTTACTTAAAAATTGGTTCAAGAGAACTCAATGGGCTTATATTCCAAAAAGGGATGCATGAACTGATGGCATGAAAATATTCTATTTGTATAAAGTTAGGTATATGGGAAAAGAATTAACCCCTCAGTGATTGGTAACATCAAGGAACAAATGTAGTCAGCATTACATTTTGGTTTGCTGCAAACTTGGGACAAAAATCTGAAGCATCTGAATAACAAAACGTTAAACCTGGTACTCAAGTAAATGGCTGAACTTCCACCTGGGATTCGTTTCATCACTTCATTTACAAAAGACCAATGGTAAGTTGTGGTTTATTATTACTTGAAAAGCTTTGATTTCCTTTGTAACAAATCTACATTAAAATAGAATTGTTCAGAATAATTGTTCAGAATATCTATTGTTAAAATGTGCATTTGTTTTCTCTGCGTTGATACTTTTTATGGCTGTGATAATATACTGCAGATATACTGTATTTATAACAAGTACTGTAACATAATTGCTGGGCGTGATCCATAAACTTGGTGGGTTTTTTTAGATCAGAACCATTGAGTTCAAGTATGTATGAGATTATCAGTTAACTAGGTAGAAAGTCATATAATCTTTACTGTCTTGAAATGCAAAACACAAAAGAAGTTTTTCATATCCTAGAGATTAGATAATGTTCATAATTAGACAATATCTTGAAAAATCACAGCCATAGAACTTGATTGAAAAATTGCCCATTTTACTTGTGATATAGATATCACACTCCTTGGCCATGAATCAATTTTCAGAACACCTGGAAGCTATTCTAATATTTTCCTACTTATCCAGCAGTATTTGTGGCTGATGCATAACTTCCAAGTGACTGTACCTAAGATCTGCCAAAGCTTAAATTATTAATCTTTGGGAAAATGTACTCATGAAATACGTTTTTATGTAACTATCATGGCAAATATCCTTCTGTTTCTTTTTAATGACAAACTACTTTTTCCTTGTTACATTTCGAAATGGAAAATGTAAGTCAAATGGAAAATTACTGAACTGATTTTACCTGCCTTTCTGGATATAATAGAACAACCTAAAATAATTGCTAATGTATTTCTGTCAAATAAAATATCTGCAAAGCATGAAATGTTTGCTTTGTTACAGGTATAGGGCTTTCATATTTGTCTTGACTTTCATGCTGTATGTTAGTTTTCATTTATCAAGGAAGCCAATCAGCATAGTTAAGGTAAGCGAAAAGGAAGTAAGTTTTTTTCTATATCCTGATGATGTCAAACAAGGAAGTATATGATTATCTTCCCTAAAAGTATAACTGCTTTATGACAATGCAGGAGATCTATAAAAATGTTGGATGACAATTAGAATTAGATAGATGTACAGTAATAAAACTACATAAAAATATTCATAACAAACTATTATTTGGTTAACGTTCGACGAAGATGCTATATTCAAAGATATGTAAATCTTGTGTATATATCTTAAAAGGGCTTTATTTCAATTGAATTTCACTATGTTTGAAATATTATAAATGTGCATTTAGGATGTTTGTAAGGATGCAGATATGTTGTGATGAATTTATCTGGGAAATTATGTTGGATATTCTCTTAAAAGCTGTCCAGATCTTTTTATGCTTTTCATTTAACTTTTCACGTGGCTAATTAGTCTTATCAAGTTTTGTGATAAACATAAAAGTTATAATCTATCTGAATTTGCCTTATCAAATTTTAAAATAATACAGAGTAAGATAACTTATTCATTCATTCATTCAATTTATATGGCCACCCATCTCAAACAAGTGATTTTGGGCAGTGAACAATCATAAAAATAAAAAATAAAAATAAAAAAGTAAATATATGCAGCCAAGAAAAATTATAATCCATAGAAGTTAATATAATCAGGAAATATATTAATATATTTAATTTTATAATAAGTACTACATCAGATAAATTTCAAACTGGCTAATGCATGTTATTTAAAATTTGAAAGATTGAATCAGCCTTATCAAGTTTTGAAATAATATAGTATAAATAACTTATTTCACTTCATTTTAAATATATTTACCAGTATCTGATAGCTTGTTCCAGTAAGGTAAAGAAAGACTCAACAAAATAAAATATTCAACAGCATTTCCTTTCTCTCCCACTTTAATTTAGGGAGAACTGCATAAACACTGTACTACTATTCAAATTATTGAGCGAGAAACCTATGAAGAACATGCCGTCCACATTCCATCTGTTAAAACATTATATAATGATTCTCGCTGTGGCTGGGAACCTTTTGGTGAGTAGTAGGTCTCCCTACCTCTGATAATAATAATGAAGAGTGTGCGACCAACCATAATGTGCCTTGAGTGCAATCCCAAAATAATTGGAACACTGCTTGAACACCATCAGAATTGATAAATTCACCATCAGTCATTTGTAAAAGGTACAGTAGCTTTATTTGGAACAGCTTACATCCTACGATGATATCTTGTAAAGCCTTCAAGCATTCATATCTGCCTAGCCAAGGTCCTTGAGAAAGGACCTGATAAGCAGACAAAAATGCCAAATCCCCTCCGAACATCTGGTTGATTGTAACAAACCATAATAATAATAGAACACCATTGGAATTGGCAAAAATCACTACCTATCAGTTGCAATTGGCAACCTTATTTGGAACATCTTACATCCTGCAAAAATACTTTTAACACCTTCAAACAAAAATTTGAATGGAATACCTAATTCCAGGTCCTTAGAGAGGACTCAGTAGCTGCATAAAAAGGTCAAATCCAGTCTAACCACCTATCTAACTGGCAAGCAACCATAATAATTAGAAAAGATTAGCAAATAAATAATTGAAGTGAAACACTGTTTGAAATAGGACAATCAGAAAAGTGATTGATAAGATTTTTTTCTCCATCAATTTTATTCTAAACATATCCTTACCTGAACTTTTTAATCTTATAAGAAGAAAATACTTTTTGAAGTAAGTTAGGAATATTAAGAAGTTCAGGTAAGCATTTTTTATTTCTGTCTCTAATGTGAAAAAAACAAGCTACATTATTTGACCTGAATATTGTAAATATTAGTGATATAGAAGTTTAAAATTAATTACATTCCTTTTTCCTTCCCAATTCAGTATTAAATGTATTGATAGGCAGCATAAATACTAGCAATGTTGTTCACATGACATATTCAAGGGCAAGTGCGAAGGGAAACATAATGACTGCAACCCTTCATCATATCTCCAGGATTTTGTAGATGGTATTATGCATCCCTTTGGGAAGATAGTACAAATACAGCTTAAGCATTTTGTTCTTGGCACAGGTTTAGCTGAATATACAAAGCCAGCACATGCCCTTCTTTTACCAATGCATTTATTGAATATGAATATGCTATGCAGGGGTAGTGTTATTTAGACACATTTACAAAGTTAGATATGAAAGGCCATTTTAAACTCTGCCCAATTTTTATTTGTATAATGGTATAATTATTAAGTTATGCACTTTTAATCATAAAAGTACATTTTCTTTTACTATAATTTGACCTTGATAAAACTATTTTCTCTTTAAATTATTTGAAGCCATTTTTATACAAAAAACAAATATGAATAGATAATCACTATTTTATAAAGGTTATTTGTATTTAAGCAATTCAGTCCCTTGAACTGCTATATATATGTGTGTGTGTGTGTGCGTATTCCTAGATAAAAGAAACTACAAGCAGTTATTGGGAGACCTGGATTACTCATTTCTCTGTGCTTATGCTGTCGGAATGTATCTGAGGTACATTTTCTTAGTCTTTATCTTGCTTCTAGAGTTCAGTGCATCAATACAGAATATTATAGTATTGTTGATCTTGGTCAGCATTTTGCTTAGAGGTTTCTAGGAAGCAAAGAGAATGAATTACTTTATTCAGCCCTAAATAGTTTTCTTACATTTCAAAATGGAACTCTATAGCTTAGCAGTAGTAGCAAGAATCACATGCATCTGAAACATTTTGAGGTTTTGCAGAGAATTGGATCAATGTCAGTTCTCGCCCAAAACACATTTGAATCCATGAAATTATGAAGTCACATTTCTTTCAACTTTAATTACAATAGGAAATATTTCATGTTTTGATTTGGTTCTTCCAATATTTCTCATTCAGTAATATTTTAAGCCAGTTTTATATCTACAGGTACTTGTGTAGAGTCCACCAAAAAGTATTTGTTTAGGCCACTCAAAAACCTATGCTTTAATGACTTAAAATAATCGTCATCCTGTTACATGCTTTTCACTGAGGTTCTCAAAGCTTCTGTGCCCCTTTCCTACCTCTTCATGTTGGGTAATAGTAGTGGTTCAACAAGCTATCCGTTGGTATCATAGAAATGTTGGACTTGATTATACTGGAGACATTTTTAATAATCTTGGAAAAATATTCTTGAAATTAAATTTAAATTTTATATTTTGAGGATTTTAATAATTTGTAAAGTTTTGGTTTTCAGAGAGCTATGATTATGATTAGTTTTAGTTCAATATGCATTCAAAATTAATCTTCTTTTTAACCTTAATTTAAAGTGGTATAATAGGAGAGCGTTTGCCTATTCGATACTATCTCAGTGGTGGGATGCTTGCCAGTGGATTCTTCACTGCATTATTTGGAATTGGCTATTTCTGTAACATACATAGTTTGTGGTTCTACATCATTGCTCAGGTAAGCATGACTGGATTATTTTTCCAAGCCTCACAAATACAGCCTAAGAATATAAATGCATCTATGCTGCTGAATTTTCTTGTTGATGTTCCCCAACCATAGTTTGGAGGCATTTTAGTGTTATTATTACATAACTATTGTGGCTAGAAACTATTGATTACATGGTCTTACATGGCTCATCTAATTATCTTTTTTAACAATTTTATTTTATTCAAAAAATAAAAAACCTAAATCTAAAAGAATTTTTTTTAACAAAAACAAAACAGCTAAATAAATTTTTTTTGAGAACATTGAAAACATTGTGAAATTTTAAAAAAGGACCAAAACACATATTATCCCTCCTAGTTGAACATTGACAAATCCATTTCAACAATAATAGCCTCCGTCCATGCAGAACAGGTCCATGCTTTCCTGAAATACATTGACCAACCCAGTGTATATCATGCCAAAATGTGATCATATTTTAGGTTTGTATAATGCTGTCATGATATTAGATTTCTCCAGTTCATTTCTTAGCGATTCCTGCTTTTATTGAACATTCTGCATAGCAAAAGTACGGTTTGTAAAAGTTACCAAGGAAAATCTCTTCTGTTCTTTGACAGAAACATTTATATATTATTATTATTTTCTTTAGTAAAAGAGCTTCTATTATTACTTGATATAAAAGTTTCTATTATTCTTTCTGCAGATAAACCCATTTCTTAAAACCTTAATTGTTTTGTAGTTATTCTGAGAATTTGTGCAATAGTATATCCTGAGACAGATCTTTTTTTTCTCCGAGGAGAAATCTTAGAATCCGTTTTGCAGCCTAAAGAGTTCTAGCAACAATCTAGACTACTATTGATTAAAAACTGTTGATTGTTAGGAAATAGAAGAATTCAAACTAATTTCTAAATCTGGCTTTAAAAGCTGGATCTTTCATTGAAAGTAGCTGGATTTTGCATTGAAACAAAAGACAAATACTGTATGTTGTACCCTGTATTTTGTAGGAGTCTATTTCCAAAACAATATATAAATAATTTTAAAAGAAAATGTTGCCTTCAATTCTTACTCTTCCAAAGTACACATTTCCTAATGAGAAACATAAATCTTTGGTAAAGCAGAAGATGCCTAGTATAGTCCAAAAGATGTTGCATTTTCTGTCAGCTCTACTATTTAATAACTGAGAGGATTGCTACCTGCTTCAGAACTAAATAATGCTTGATTATTTATTCTCTTCACCGGTCATGCATAAATCAATACTCCTTTCACTTTTATTGCTTTTGCACCTTTGGCAGGGCAACTCCTTCAATTAAATAGTTGGAAAATAAAAATATCTCACAGTACACACCTTTCTGTTGCACAGCAATTGCTCCATATGCTTCAAAATGACCCAGAGTGGACAAATTATAATGGCTAATTTGATATAGTACTGACAGAAAAGAGTAGTACAACTATGAGACCCGAGGTGTGGCTAATTTATTGTGTTAATGAATAATAATATAATTTTTCTGGAATGTGTACCATAAATTTAAATATTATTGTACTATATATTACAGCTTATTGTACCATATATTATAGCTATGAAATATTTTGCTGCAGGATAACCTTTGCCATTAACAACTTTTCAGGTAGCTAATGGATTGGTACAAACTACTGGCTGGCCCAGTGTAGTCACCTGCATTGGCAACTGGTTTGGAAAAGGAAGGTAAATTCTCTATTTTTCTTTCGCTTTGGGTAGAGAGGAGAAATCTTTTGGTAAAGGCCAAGTAACTAATTCTAATAAAAGAATGCTTCATCACACAGATAAACTCATATATTATAAATGTAGTGTTTTAACCATAGAATTGTGAAATGAATTCTCCTTTATATATGAATGAAATGTTCAACATGTTGGCTCAACTGCAACCCTGGGCAATGGATAATAAGCAAACAACAGAATTAACAGATAATAAACCAGTATACTTAAAAGCTTTAACTGAAATTAATAGCCAACCAGAAACTCAAGCTTACTTTACATCAACCAACTTGGCCCCAATTTTTTAGGGTTGTCCTGAAAACTAAAGAGATTGGGTCCAACTAGATAAGGAAGTGGAGGAGGTGAGAGATTGTTCCAGAGGGCTACAGTGAAAAGAGAATACTTCTCCTGTCCCATCAGATGACGTTGTTTCCAAGATCAGTCACAGAGCATACCCATCCTACTAAAGCATTGTGGGATGGAGAGATACCATCAGGAAGAGTCATTCCCACAGATACCCACTCCTGTACACAGTTGCACAAAGGCTCTCATAGCCATGACTGCCACCTTGTGTAGTTATCTGAGAGGAGTAACTACACAAGGCTTCAGCTGGTGCAGAATGTGGCCGTGTGGGTAGTGATGGGAGTGTCCCGACGCTCCCATGTCACACCCCTCCTGCGTGACCTGCATTGGCTACCGGTTGCCCTC
>JANHZT010003505.1:49959-60051 GCA_032468215.1 Stegonotus admiraltiensis | reverse complement strand
GACTTTGTATAAAATATACAAAAGTATGAAGGCTATTGCTTAACGCGTTGTAAGCCGCCCTGAGTCTCCGGAGAAGGACGGCATATAAATTTTTTTTTTAAAAAAAAAGGGAAGCCAGTGGGAAGTAGATAAGAACAGGCCCTTCTGGCAGTTTTCTCAATATTTAGTATGGAAAGGGCAAAAGCAAGGACAGAATTGGCCCTTTCAACCATGCCTCACTACCATATACACTCATATCTCTCTCTCTCTCTCTCTCTCTCTCTCTCTCTCTCTCTCTCCCCCTCCCTCCCTCTTTCTTTCTCTTTGGAATCCCTGAAAACAGTGAGTCAGAATGCAAACTCCACTGCAATTTGGGACATGATTGAGATGCAAATGGCTGTGTGATCAGCTACCAAGGAATGCAAATTGACCTGAGGATTAAAGGAGGTTAGTTTGCAAATGAAATAGATTGTCCTGTGGTAGAATTCTCCATATCAGCTACTGCACATTTAAACAGAGAGTTAGAGAAGTTGCTATTTATCAAGCAAATTTAACAACCATCCAAAGATGTACACAGCGTTGTTTAATTTCTGTTGCTGTTTGTGGTGTATTTTTTTCCTCATAGCAATATGAGAGGCAGAGCACAAGGAAGAAACTGAATATGCCCTTTTCTTACTAGCTTTGCAAGTGTTTTTATTGTATCATTTACCATCTTTATATTTCAGACATTTAGATACTGATTTTATTCACCTTTTGAATAAAATCAGGCTATCTGTCTGTCTGTCATTCATCTGATTTCTATCTAGCCTTTCATCCTGGAGCTCAATGCAGTATAAACAGTATTCCCTCATCAGTTTTTCCACAATAATCCTGTGCGAGACATTAGCAGCTGAGATTGGTCCAAAGTCACTTAGTGAGTTTCTGTAGCTAAAGGTGGATTGAATTCAGGTATCTTGGTCCTAGTTTAACAACTTAATCGTTATGCCACTGTGCTGTAATAATAAGTAGAAGAATGAAACTAGTTTTATTTTACACCATGGCTGAATGTGGTTCATGACATACATGTTACATCAAACTGAGGTATTTTGCCACTGGAAAAAAAGCAAGATGGTACCTGCATAAAAAAAAAACCAATTTGAATATTACTTTTGTTTTACAATGGGACAAAGTTCTCATCCACATTTGAGAAGGGTAGGTTAAGAGAAATTGGGAACACAACTTTATCTTCAAGGATCTCATTCCCACTCTCTGTTTCTGTTTTGGTAGATTCACTCTTGTATGAATAATTTACCTATAGCAGGAAAGGTCCTGTAAGACTGCAGTTGTTCTTTTTTCATGAAGCAAAAAACTGGTACACAGTTCTAATCAACAGCCATTACTTTGTATAATTCCTTCAGTGTTATATTGCTGATACAGACATTGTGTGAGAAAAGATTTCCATATTTTGAAAAGTATGAATTGGATTTCAACTCATAGTTTAATGTTTACTCGTGCTGGATAATGTAAAAGGGGCTCTACATGAGGAAATAAATGTTTTATCATAATAATCCTAAGTATTTCTAAGTAGAGAATAAGGATTGTTGAATGTCACCTGAATGTTTAAAAGTTTTCTTCAAATAAATAAATAAAGGTTCCTGCATCTGTAGCATATTTTAGCTTTGGGTTTTTTCCCCCTAAAGACTTAAAATGCACTTTCATGTTTGGCAAACACACCTTCAAATGTTACATTTCTTTACAAATCTCTTAGGGTACTATGTTATTCAGAGGAAAGCAATTTGGTTCGTCTGCTGTGAAAAGGGGGATATTAATTTTGCAGGAGTTATCCTTTAGAATCAACATTTTGATTGTGCTCAATGAGTTTAAATGAAATTATTTTTGTATCACTTATTTACAAGGTTTTTTTAGATACTGAGTGTTGGATTTGGTTTTCTGCACAGGACCAACTGCCCTTATAAATACAGTTTCCTGGATGAAAACAACAAGCTTATACCCCGAAGGGATGTCCCCTCTTATCCTAAGGTATAATGTCATGTACATTCAGAGTATCTTTAGACAGAGCTGATCATCACAATAACTAAAATTATTCTTGGCATCTTTTGCTTTCCATCAAATAATGCCCAGGAGGTTATTATATGCAGGAAGGAAGATTCAAGATCATTACGCCGCCATGATGACATAAGTTTGACACCCCTGCTGTAGAGGGTCCCAGGATGCGATTTGTGAATTATTTTAGCAGTCCTTTAAATATTCCCACTAACTGTTAGTTCTAGGAATGGAATGGATGCTGTGATAAGTGCTAACACTATCACACTTGCTTTGTCTCCACTGTATGTCTGAGGGCCTTTCACCAGTACTGAGCCCACCCATTCTTGGTGCAGCAGAAATCTTTACCAGCATGAAAAAAATCATGTCGCAGTGCTGATCTTTTCCTGCTACTGTTTCAAGCAACTGCAGTCATCTAACTCTCCTCCAGAATAATTAACAATGTACCTAACAGGCTTTATGCATCTTGAAGCAGGATTTGGTTGTATCAGAATTGGATGGAAACACTACTTTGACATATGTGTAGCTAAAGACAATTTAATGCTGTCTCACTTAAGGACAAAGGATCAGATAAAGATAACGTCTCAATAACACAGCAGAAAAAATAGGCTGCCAGGACATGTTTCTGCTATAGTTAGCTGCAAGTGGGAAAAGGCTCATATTCTTTGTGTTTGAGTGGATGTTTGGGAAGATACCTGATTTTGAAAATAAGCATTTAGCTTAGAGAAAAACTGAAGCTGAGTCATCCAACTTACTGATTGAAAGATAAACAACATATATTCATAATAAAAGCTTGTTTTTCTCTCCAGTACATGCTTTCTCAGGAGACAATAGGAGCTCTTAGGAAACCAACTTTTGATGTCTGGCTGTGGGAACCCAATGAGGTAATGCAGCACTTTGGAAACAAATCCCTGACCTCTCATCCTGTAAGGTTATTTTGTGGCTTTGTTCGTGATTGCTTGAGGACTGGGACCTTGAACTTAGTGTCATCCAGGAACTGCTCTGAAAATATACAAACAGAGTTCAGTGTCTAAAAAGACTGATTCTATATATAGAGGTAGAGTGGAGAAACAAAAGAAATTTCAACAAAGCAGTTATAATTACAGGATTTCACAAGAGTAGAAGGCAGCAATAGATCAAGGACAGAGCTAATCATAGTTTAGCTCTGTCCTTGCTACAGGAAATGTAGAACTGGATCATTCTCACAGATGGCTATGGATCTGCCCTTTAAGATTTTCAATGATGCAGAATTTATCTTGGTAACAGTTGCATTTGCAAGCTGCTCTTACTATTAAGAAACCTCTCATCATGTTCAGCTGCAATCTGTCTTCCTACACATCCATTCTAGGCCTTCCTTTCAGGACAGCAGAGAACAAGACTTTGTCTCCTTTGGTGAGAAAATTCTTCAGATCTTAAAGAAGGAACTGCTTTCTCATTCAATCTTGCTACCATTTAGGCATGAGCTTTTTTCTTTAACATCTTCTCACAGTATCATTTTAAAAGAATTATAAAATATGTAGGCCACCTTTATCCATCTTTTATATTAAAAAGTACCTTAAAGTGTTTTATGCGACAATATAATTAATAAATCACTGCATTACAAATTGAAAAGCATTAAAGCAAAGCTTATTAACTAGATTAAAACTTCACTATCCAAATAAACTACAGTAGAGAGGTAGGGATCAGTTTAAATTTGATTTGCACCAGCCATTGACATATCATTTGTTTGATTATATTTTCTGTTTAATTGTTGGAGGTTCTGCTTTATTTTATGCAATTTACCCCAAAATATACATTTATGCAAAAATTATTTTGTACCAAAAGTTACAAAAAAATTCATGCTGAAGGACTACATCATTCCAAAATGTGAACTGCTTTGTTTGCATTTTCGGCAGAGGAGGAATGATAATAGAAAACTGCATCGTGTCATATTTCTGCTGCAATTGCTACTGACTTAGGTGATTATATAAATTTAATTTTAAGGAAATACGTAGCAGATTTCTATTTTGTTCTTTTATTTAGCTAATGTTAAATTCAAAATGTACCCTCAAAAGGAATCAGCTAATATAACTCGTTAAAAAAAACACCTTTTGAAGTTCCCTAGAAAAAGCATTTCAAAAGTAGGGTTTGCATGTCATGCTAAAGCATAATAAGGTTTATTTTTAGTTTAATCCAAATGTTGTTTTAGAGCAGTAAGCTTACTTTGAAACTACATTTTTGTTGGGTTAATTGTTGCATTACAGGGTTAAACAGTGATATGACAATATGGATAGATAATGTATTTATGGTTTCTTAGTTTATGTCTGGTTTATACTCCAACCTACCCTTTAATCAATTTATTGAGACCGCAAAGAAAGTCAACAGAAAATTGTGGGGAAACAAATCAAGAACTGGTTAAAAAGTCACCTGTGAGGCTTATTCTTCTTGTTTTTGGCTTCTTTACTAAACTATGGTTAAAGCAGATGATGCTTTAGCATGACGCATAAACACATATGAAGTCAAGGCATCACCACAAAGTATCCTTCATGCCTTTATCATGCATCTCTTTTCCAAAAGCTGCCCAAAGAAAAATTTCTCATCTATGTTCGTAATGCACAGCCAAGTTGACATGGGAGGAGATATTATGAAAGAATTTGAATCCCAGCTCACATAATGGAATATTGTAAATGCCAAAGTAATTGTATTACTAATACTTAGAGGGACGAAATGTTCAGGTTTAGAATGCTGAATGTTCAGCACTCGCCACTGAAAAATAGAAATTTATATCCCATGACTGTCATCTTAAAACAACATTTTCCTTGAATGTGCTGTTACAACAGATGGTTCAGTTTCCTGCTCTAAAAATGAAAACTAAGTGTTATTTTCTTACAGATGTTGTTGTCTTCTGGGATTGTTCTCTAAACAAACTGTAAAGCAGGTTGTCTAATCTCCGTAACTTTCAGACATACGGACTTCAACCCCCAGAATTCCTCAACCATGTCGGCTGAGGAAATTTGGGAGTTGACGTTCACAAATCTTGCCAAGACTCCCCTGCTCTAAAGCTTGATTTGAAGGGCTTGGACTGGGATCGATTCATTACAAAAGAAAAGGAGTTTTGTTGTTTTAAAAAATATTAGATTGTTTTATTTAGCACGGGCAGAGAATAAATTTAGAGTCCTGAGAATTGATCCCCTGCCATAGAAGAGGGATACTGAATCATGATATTGAATCAAAAAATAATGGTTGGAACCTAATCAAGGAGATAAACAACCTGGAATTAAGGAGAAATTAAATTGTCCTAACAGTGAGGGCAATTAACCAGTGGAACAGCTTGCCTCCAGAAATTGTGGGTGCTCCACTGGAGGTTTTAAAGAAGAGACTGGACAGTCACTTGTCTGAGATGGTATATAGGTTATCCTGCTTGGGCAGGGGGCTGGATTAGAAGACCTCCAAGGTCCCTTCCAGCTCTATTCTATCCTAAATTCTAAATGTTGCTGATTTGAACACAAGTAAACGTCCTCTGTAATTCTGGGGAATTTCTTCCTTATTTGTTAAAAATAAAAAAGCATTACATAGAACAATGTATTATATTGTAATAATATATCATCAGTTATCAATTGGGCTCCCATGACTTGTAAGTTTAATGAGTTTTGGAATTTAAAAAATTAAATTCGTTATTTCTTAGCTGCATTTAATAAGCTATATGCAATTATTATAATATATATATACTTTTTAAATTTTTCCTCCAGATGCTGAGTTGCTTAGAACATATGTACCATGATTTAGGACTGGTGAAAGACTTTAACATCAACCCTATCACACTGAAACGGTGGCTGGTAAGTTGCCAATGGATTTTAAACAAGAATTTAAAATATTTATAACTTTACAGATTTGTAAGTCTGCAAAAATATATTCTCAACTTAGACTAGTACTTGAAATTAGGACAAAAGTTAGCTGAATACAAAATAACCGCTGAAAAATTAGATGCCCGAAGCAGAGTGCAGACTTCATTCTTGGCAACCTGTCAACATTGCCAGGCTGTTTTATTTTAGAAACCAGGAACAAACAACTTCACTGTCTATTTGTCCCCAGTCCACCACATATGACTTCCGTCTGTATTGTTCTACTCCATGTTAATGTTTTCTAGCTATTGATGGCTTGAGTGTCTGGTTAGCTTTGCTTTCTTCTAAGTAGCTCCCTGCACTATGCACAGAGGTAGAAATGCTCCCTCACCTGGCTCAGTGATCACTGCCCTGCAATTCTCAGATTCTGTTGCAGCATTATTAGCAATGATGTTCAAAGAGCATAATGATGATCACATTTGCTTGATATGCATAAGGTCACTGGCTAAAACTCAAGTGAAACACTTTTAGAGCTTACAGAGGTCAGTGGATATCAGCACAACATAGCAACAGTTTAAGGGTGCAATGCTAAAATGCCCTTAGAATGCCATGGTTCATCCAATACTGAACTCAGAGTATTTTGGGGACTCTTTTTTAAAATGAACAAATTTAAATTATGTTCCTAATAGAGTATTGAGTGATAGTTTACATGCTGCCCTTCAACTGTTTTGAATTTCAGCCATTATTAACCCTAGCTATGATGGCTAATGGAAAAGGGATTTTGAAAACATAATCCATAATATCTGGAGGGCACCAGCTAGCCTATCTCTGATTACAATATGTAGCAGCCTGTTAGTTCTTTTATTTGAGTTGCCTTGCCTGTTCCATGTCCTAAATCGATTTTACATTAATTATATTTTTAAATAGTTCCATTATTTAATCATGGCATATACTCACAATACCATTTAAATGAGCTGGATCTATTATATTATATTATATTATATTATATTATATTATATTATATTATATTATATTATATTATATTATATTATATTATATTACATTACATTACATTACATTACATTACATTGCATTACATTATTATACATTACATTATTTATAATACTATACTAATTAAACACATTTTATACATGTTTTGAGATAAGAACTATATTTCAAAACTGCATAAATAAATTCCCAAGTAGAGTCTGTTCCAATTTGCATAATACAGTAGTTTGGAAGGTGTGAAACAGGCCATACTTAAAACTAAAATTCTTCAGCATTTTGTTTCCAGCATTTGCACAGTTTAAGATGTCTCTATCTATTCCCCCAAGGTACAACTACTTCAGGTAGACAGGTAGGAGGTATATGTGGATAGTATATGGTGGTGCTGTACAGAATGAATGTTTGGTTGAAAAAGCAAAAATGGTTATCTATAAGAGTGTGCTTTTGGCTTTGTTTCATAGCAGTGAGAGTTAGATATAGCAGGAGAAATATAGAAGTGAAAATGCAGGTGGCATGGGTTAAGAAATACGTGTAGTAAAAAAAGAGATAGGACTAAAATGGATTAATGTGGATTAAATACAAAAGTAAAATA
The DNA here is from genome assembly GCA_032468215.1 of Stegonotus admiraltiensis. NCBI lineage: Eukaryota > Metazoa > Chordata > Lepidosauria > Squamata > Colubridae > Stegonotus > Stegonotus admiraltiensis. The sequence goes on along the minus strand of JANHZT010003505.1, from coordinate 52,611 downwards.
CAAACTAAATACAACAATACAATACCAGAATGGAAAAAAATACAGGTCTGGTAGAAACTATTTGAAGATATAGGAAAGTAGGGTGTAGTAAATGATATTGGTGTAAATTTTTGTCTTGTTTTATTTTCAACTCTTAATGGTATTCTGCTATTCTATTTCTTACTCCTTTTCTATACTATATAATATTGCTTAACCCAAAATGAGTATGGTAGTAGAATGGGATTATATACATACTGTATATCCAGGACAATTTTGGTGACTCAAAATGTTTTTTATATCACATCATTGGTACCTTTTTCAGGATAATTCTGCATGTCAACCCCTCCCAGAAACAGGAGGTTTATATTTTTCCCTTTCCATATCACTGCATTTACTTGACAAAGTATAAATATACATTTATAGTTTTTTCTAGTATTTCCAGTATTTCTATTTGGCCAATTCTATGACCTTGTTAAGCAGTTCTCTGACTTATACCAGAGATCAGCCAACTGTTATTCGGTAGAAATGGGATATGACCCAAATAATGAGTGGAAACAAGCCTGTATGTAGTAATAATGCAAACAAAACATATTATTTTGTGTTTTATCTTTTTTTTTAAGTACAAAGATAGAATAGCTATGAAATTGTAATATTCTAGAATCTAAAAGGAGACAATAATGGCACCAAAGGGTTGGTAATTGAGATTTAGTGCCACATCCTTGTTTTCTTTATCAGTTTTTCCTCTTTATTTTTATAGCTGTGTATTCATGACAATTACAGAAACAATCCATTCCATAATTTCCGACATTGCTTCTGTGTTACCCAGATGATGTACAGCATGATCTCACTCTGCAGCCTCCAGGTGTGTCTTTCTCTGGCCACTTTTATTCTCTCTTCAGTTCTCCTATCAGAAGAAAAACGGACTGCATAAAACATCATTAAATCCATGGCTTTTTAAAATACTTTTTTCCCTACAGTTTTTGTTAACTTAATATTGAAAGGCCTAATGCAGTGTATCTCTTTACACATCCCTGGGATTTTGCTGAGAATAACTGATCCCAAGGTCACTTCAGTATGTAACTTTTTTTACATTTAAGTGAAGAATTGAAAGCTCTAGTGAAAAGGAGATGGTTAATAACCCTGGCAGTTTCTTAGCCTCTAAGAGACATAGGAAACTGCCTTACATTGTGTCAGATCATTGGTCCTTCTAGCCCAATATTGTCAACACTGATTGGCAGCAGGAGTTCAAACAGGAGGCCTATCTGGAGACTGGAGGTGCCATGAATTCAAATCTCCAGCCTGCAAAGCATATGCCTTACTTTTGAGCCAGAGCCACTCTGATGCATAAATCGGTAATGGCTTAAGAAGAACCGCAGGTTTGCACATTGCTGATGCCCCCTATGAAATATAAACCAACTTAAATGAAACCTTTGTCCTTTTTTTACATTTAAAAAACAAGCCTGAAATTCAAACTTAAGAGAAGTTAAGCCTCTCCAATACAAGTTTCCTAATGACCTCCCCCCACACACTTAAAAATGAAAATACTATAGCTTTAATGTTTCTTTGACTTAAAGAACAGAAAACAGAAAACTAAAGCGTCTTGGCTTCCTCTTTCATCTAAATTCAGGGTCCAAACTGCTTGAACAATTGCTTGAACAACTACTTGTGCCATTCTCTTGCACCATTTCCAGCACAGTGCTCTCCAGATGTGTTAGGCTACAACATCCAGAATTGCTAATAACACCAAATTACTCAACATACTCTGCTTGTGTCTCAAAACTGTCGGGCTCTTTACTTTTGCCTTAAGAAGCAGGTGGGAAGAGAAGGGTGTTGCCTTATACAGCCTGATTCAGTCCTGGCCATTCTAGCTGGGGATGGATTTTCTAGTTCATCTCACACTACACTATCTAAGGAGTCACACTACACTATCTTAAGGAGTCTCCTTTCTAGTCTAAATGGTACATGTAGCCCTCAACGTATGACCACAATTGAGTCCAACTTTTCTGTTGATAAAGGAAACATTTGTTAAGTGAAATTTGTTACATTTTATGTCCTTTTTTTGCCACATTTAAGTGAAAAGTTGTGATGGCAGAGTAGTTAGAATACAGTACTGCAGGCTACTTCTGCTGACTGCCAGCTGAGTGCAATTTGGCAGCTTGAATCTCACCAGGCTCAAGGTTGACTCAGCCTTCCATCCTTCCGAGGTCAGTAAAATGAGGAGCCAGATTGTTGGAGGCAATATGCTAACTCTGTAAACTGCTTAGAGAGGGCTGTAAAGCACTGGGAAGCAGTATATAAGTCTAAGGGCCATTGCTATCACTGCAGTTGTTAAATTAGTAACATGATTACTAATTAAATCTGGCTTCCTCATTGACTTTGCTTGACAGAAGGTCAAAAAGCTGATCGTATGACCCCAGGACACTGCAACAGTCATAAATATGAGCTATTTGCCAAGCATCTACCGTATTTTCCGGCGTATAAGACGACTGGGCGTATAAGACCCCCTACTTTTCCTGTTAAAATATAGGGTATGGGCTATACTCACCGTATAAGACTACCCCTCTTCCAACGCACACCAAATAAAAATGAAAAAAACATCAGATTTGATTTCAATATGGTAATTTTAATTCAAATGCTTATGACATGCAGGTACTTAGCAGGAAAACAGTCACT
>JANHZT010003505.1:28307-43857 GCA_032468215.1 Stegonotus admiraltiensis | reverse complement strand
GTGACGGACAAATAATAGCTTTGGCTTAACCTGCTGGAAGAGTTTTGGAGTGTATCTATGCATTAGGCCTGACTTCCATTTGCCTAGGAGTTACGGTGTTCAGATAAGACTGGCTTCTGCAGGCCAACTTTTTCTGGGCTGTCTGCCAAGACTTCTTGATAATGAGCGAAAGGCAATAAATCTGTTCCCCGACCTTGCTGGTGAGCGTGTTTCTGGCTCCAGCAGCAGGGGGGACAGAACACAGGCATGATGTTAGACATACAGTATATATATGGCCAGAGATTCAGTGGTGGGTTGCCCCCGGTTTGCACAGGTTCTATAGACCCGGTAGTAAAACCAGCGGGAGGCTCCGCCCACCAACCCCGACATCATCAAAATGCTTCTGCATAAGCGAGCAAAGCGAGCACGCATGCACGGACCCACTGCGAACCAGTAGTAAAGGTAAGTAGAACCCATCCCTGCAGAGATTCCCCAAATGTTATCAGCATGAGTTGAAAATTTTAGAATTTAACATCTGAGCCTATTTTACTGAAATGTCTCAAGTGCTCTCTGAAACATATGAAACAGAAAGAGGACTAGATCTTTGAGCATGCCAAGAGTAACATTAATTAAAAAGTTTTCAAAGTCTAGAGCTAGAAGGTAAAACATAGCAAGAAAGGCAGTTTGGTCTGATGGTTAAGGTATCTAGAAAGTGGGAGACCATGAGTTCTAGTCCTGTCTTGGCATGAAAGCCAGCTGGGTGATTTTGGGCCAGTCTTAGCTCACACCACCACCACCCAGTCCCCCCAAGATTGCTGTTATGGGAAAAATAGGAGGAGGATAGTGAAGGTTCATTCTCCAAGCTTGTGGGTTGGTTCACAGAATGAACCTTCACCCTCATCCTACACCCAAGCTACAGATATTTGCCACTATTGCAAAGGAAGATAGTGTGATGAATATGTTCACCACCCTGAGTTACTAGTAAAAATAATAAGGGATGGTGCAGAGCCCATGATTAGGAGCAGGTGGGATAAAATGAAATGAAATGAAATGAAATAATATTCTCCTAGGAATCCTTGATAGTCAGCATCTCTCATTTGAGAAATTCAATAGAAGCATCATCAACAGTCAAACCTAATGAAATCATCCTTAGTTATCATAGTAGGAATAATTCTTAGTTGTAGTTTAACACAACTAAGAAATGGTGCCAGTTTGGTGAAGGATATTGCAGATATCTTTGGAAAAATATTATAGTTTTTTATATTATAATGTGTTAATATATTTAACTGGTTTTATTGTAAGTTTTGTTTTTTGGTAAAAGTCCTAAGGAAATGCTAAAGAGAAGAGGTAGAATGTAGCACAGTGTAACATAACATAACACACATTAGTAAAAAAAAAATCACATTATGCTTTAAATCACAGAACTGTAAAAAAAACATGTTATGCTACACAGATTCTTGATGTTTTGTTAAAGCAGTTCTCAGTTCATGCAGAAGCACTAAAGCCAGATCAATCCTCCTGCCATGCAGAAAAGGGGAAAAAATACATGTACATGTTTCCCCGTGTGTGGCTAATAGAAATTCCAGGATACTTGTACTTAACATCATGATTATAGACCTGATCCAGATTTGCCTTCCATAGGTCATTAAAAAAAGATAAATAGCTCATTTAGATAAAAATAATGAGCTCATAGCTCGTTAAAAAAACTCCTAGCATAGAGTTTCAGCAAAGTTCTGTCCTATGTTTTTCCTCAAAATTGCTTCCTTCTTCAGAATATGTCATGTCCAAAAAGGGGGAAATTGAATAAAGGGTAAGAAAATACATAGAAAGCTAGAATAGGTCCACCTCAAGAAGCATAAACTGTTTCTTCTTTTTTTCTTAAATAATGTAGGGGATAATTACATTAATCCTAGCAACAGACATGGCACGGCATGCTGAAATACTGGATTCTTTCAAAGAAATCTTAGATGAGTTTGCCTATTCAAATGAGGAACATGTAACTCAGGTAAGATGCTTTTCTTTATTTATTTGCATTTAACTTTTATTCAGATGGAAAGGATTCTCCAACCCACCTTAAAGATCAATAAAAAGAGACAACCTTGCTTTCAGGATTGGGCAACCTGACAGCCTTTTTGCATTCCTGGAACCTTCATGCATCCAAAAACTTCAGCCTTGTGGTTTCTTATCTTTTAGAGATGGAAAAATGCATGAGAAATGCTTAGTAAGCCTTAAAACTGAGCTTTTCCATTGATTATTTGTAGCATCCCTGGAATAGTTTGGCAACCACAGTTCCGATGAAGCTGACCGTGTCTCCTTCTCGGTGAGGTCAATCCTACCTAAGTATGGGGAATCTGTGACCCTGCCGATGATTCTGAACCACAGTTTTCCACAGCCCTGCATTGGCTGTGCTTGTTTAAACTGCTAGGAGTTATAGTAGTAGAACCTCCAGTAGACCATAGAGTTTCCATTTATTGTCCATGTTCAAAATGCTGAACTTCAAATCACCATTTGGTGGAATATCAGTTTTTATTGTTTTAATTTCTACAGTGAACAAGACAGCAGATAAGTTGAGGACACACTGCCTTGGCTTGGTGGATATGTAAACATATGTTTTTAGTCTTTTCAGTTAAAAGGAGGGGCAAGCAAGCAAAACAAACCCCCCCCCCCAGTTATACAGTATAGGAATCATTACAGAGAGTCCACTGTTTCAAACAAATCTAACCTGGTAATAATTTCACTGCTGACTTTCCACAACAAAGTGGAAGAAACCAGTGGTGTGATTCAATTTGTTTTACTACCGGTTCTGTGGGTGTGGCTCGGTGGGCGTGGCTCGGTGGGCATGGCAGGGGAAGGATACTGTAAAATCTCCATTCCCTCCTGATCAGCTGGGACTCATGAGGCAGAGAATAGATGGGGGCGGGGACAGTCAGAGGTGGTATTTACTGGTTCTCCGAACTACTCAAAATTTCCGTTACTGATTCTCCAGAACTGGTCAGAACCTGATGAATACCACCTCTGGAAGAAACACTGGCAGTTAAAATAAAGATCTCACATTGTAAACCGCTTTGCTGTTTTCAGCTGAAGATGATATTGATCAAGTGCTGCGATATCTCCAATGAAGTTCGCCCAATGGAAATAGCAGAACCATGGGTGGACTGCTTATTGGAAGAATATTTTATGCAGGTAAAAAGATACACGGTTATCACCATAATGATTTATATTTTTAAATTCCACCTGAAGTCTATTCAATAACAATGCTGCTATGCTAGAATCACAGGACTGGTTCTGTTATAAATCATAATGAGAAAAGTGGTAGTGGGTACCAGAAAAGTGGAATAGCCACATAGGCAATCCCCACACAGGCTCCCTTTCACATAAGGATGTTCAAGCTCAACTTGTCTTTCCCATCATACCAAAACCTAGCTACTTTCCCTCTAGGGTGGACAGTAGATGTTGTGTTCTGGTTATTGTTACACTATGATTCAGCAGCCAGGCTGATTGCCTTCTGCACGTGGATGATGGAGTGGAAGGCTTGGGACACCATTTTGTCTTTTGTTTCTACTAGGAAAATCTGTTGGACTGACTCTATGGATCCACTATGTTGAAAAAATACTTTCAGTAAGATTTGTGTCTAACTGTAGATTGCTGCAGTTTACAACCTAGAAAGATGATGATAGCCAAATAGTGTAAATATTAATGGAAAGCTGTTGCTTCTCTCCTGAGAGTTGTTTCTGCCAGTCAGCTCAGCATATAATTTTTTTGAAACTCAAGCAGGTCAGATTTGAGGCAATAGAAAGCACAGCTAAGGAAGCCTAAGTGGGTCAAGTGGTAGATGCTGAATTACATAACTAAGCCTATAATCAGTGAAATAATGTTAAGAGAAAGAAAGGAGAGGAAAGTCTGGTAGTTTTTAATAGAATAGTCAAGTTAGTTCTGAAAGATCACTTTACTAGACCTCTCTTTTGGAAGCTATTGTAGATAGCAATAGGTAAATGTAAAGGAATGGTTTGTTTGCCAAATATTAGGCTGTCACAGTGATGTATATCAGGTAAAGTTTGTTAGTGACTGAGAACAGAATAGAGGAAGAAGAGTTGGAGGTTTTTTATTTAGTATCTTTTCCTTATTGGAAAATAACTAACTTTAACCAACAATTTCATGTCAGTGTTTATCTGTACGTCTGCCTGTCTGTCTACAAACACACAAACTTTTATACATACTGTAATATAAATGTATAAAACCAGAAAAGAATAGCAGCTCATGAGAGATTAGATCTTCTTTCAATTAATCTGCATCACCTGTATATTTATTCACAGTACTTTTGATGTGGTCTTAATTTTCCCCTTTTATTTTGAAGAAAAAAAAACCTGATGCAGGGCCTAATTTAGTATCTGTCTCTCATTTGGAAATAAGTACACATTAGTCTCCTGTTTAAAAAAAAAATCGAGACACACATGAGTAACAGTCAGAGATGATTCCAGTGGAGAAATGATGCATCCGTAGGTAAGGGTTAGGTCCAGGGGTGGGTTCTACTTACCTTTACTAATGGTTCGCCTCATGCCTGCACAGATCAACTTTGATGATGTCCGGGTCAGTGGCGGAGCCTCCCTCTGGTTTTACTACCGGTTCTTGCGAACCAGTCCGAACCAGGGGCAACCCACCACTCGTTAGGTCACTCTTCTCTACATTACATTTTTCCAGTCCAGATATGAGGGACAGATATTTTGGAGATATTTATGACACAGTTATCAGTTGGAACTCTTGTTCTGAAGCCATAATTCTTCTCTGGTTGAGCAACAATTAGAAAATCCTACTTGGGCTAAAAGGCAGGTTACATAAATTGTACTAAATATATAACTAAAATGTATAAATGATATGGTTTGTGTATTAACATTCCTATGACACATTGCTATACTTGTTGTAGAGTGACCGGGAAAAGTCTGAAGGCCTTCCAGTGGCACCTTTTATGGACCGAGACAAAGTGACCAAACCAACAGCGCAGATTGGCTTCCTCAAATTTGTTCTTATTCCAATGTTTGAAACTGTAACAAGGGTAAGGGACTTGGAATATATAATCAAAACCCATTTGACCGACTAACATGGTGCCCTCGTTTAATAGAACAATTTATCTTTTTTTAATTAATTTTTTTCCTCAGGCTTTTATAAAATACAGGTGTCCATTTCCGAGGGTCCTAGTCCTTCTCTATCATATACAGTATAATGTTAGCATATTTTTAAAAACAGTGATAATCAACACTGTTAACTTTTCTTTCTCCATTATGCTAGCTTTTTCCAGAAGTTGAAGAAGTAATGCTCCAGCCACTTTGGGAATCCAGAGATCGCTATGAGGAGCTGAAACAAATAGATGATGCTATGAAAGAGGTCAGGACAGCACCTTCTCAGGTATTGCTTTATCTTATTTGTAACCCACTTCTCTTCTAACCAACTCTCTTTTGTCTGCCTGCACTTAAAACATTTTCTTGGGAAAATATCTGAAGTGTTTCTTTCTCTGACTTATTCTTTTAAAAAGTAGGTCAGTTTGCTTTTCCAAACATCATTCAACCAATGTTTGTGTGTGAATGGATATGTGTGATAGCCACTACTTTGCGCCAATGACATTCTAGAAAAAAGTTATATTTCAAGCATAATGAAGAGTGCAAAATGGTGCTTAGGGCTACCAACATAGGTTATGCTGCTATAGCACAGAGGGGAAAAACATCCCTGTAAATTGTGCAGAATTTTTTTTTTAATGACATGCTGGTATGTTCCATCTCTGTGAAACTTTTGGAGAGTTATTTTCTCCCCCAAAGACAAATAAGTAGAAATTTATCTGTTCACAAATATGGAGGATCTCAAGGCCCCATTTTTCTCTACTTTTGCTTACAGCACCAAGTACTGTTGGTTCTCAGTTATGGCTCCTCTGTTAATTGTCTTCAACACTTAGATTTTAGAAAGTGAACAGTGGTCTTGCTATATACTGTATGCTTGGCTTTCAAAACCCAATGCTTGGGGTTAGGAAATGGTTTCTAGGATAGCTCTAAAGCAGGGGTGTCAAACTCAAGGCCCGGGGGCTGGATCCAGCCAGCAGGGTGTTTAGATCTGGCCCGCAGGGCTGCCCTGGAAACAGCAAAGGACCAGCCTGTGGTGCTTCTGGCAGCAAAAACAGAGCTTGGGAGGGCACATGGCCCTTCCAAGCTCCATTTTCACTGGCAGAAGATTGCAGGGAGCTGTTGCAGCTGAAAACGGAGCTTGGGAGCCTGTGTTCACTGACAGGGCTCTTGGGCCATTGCAGGTGGCCCTGACACAAGTGATGTCAAGCAAGCCATTCACACCCCAGCCCCCTGAGGTCAAACACAACCCGGATGCAGCCCTCAGTGAAATTGACAACTCTGCTCTAAAGTATACTCCCAGACATTCTTCTCACCCAATTCAAATAATGTTAAAATTATGAAATCTTATTAGGACTTGCCGTGCCTATTTCATCAGTTTCTGATGAGCTTTGGCCATTATTTTATTAGGCATCTAGTTCTTCATGCGAGATCACATGAAGCTGCTTATTATCTGTCTGCCAATTAACAATTTCAATGTATTTGATAGCTCGGTTCCCTAATGATAATTACATAAATCCAGAGTTCAGCAGGCAATATGTGTAATAACCAAGTATTGTCTCCCTTGAGTCAAGCTCATATCTAGCTGATTGAATGGGAATGTCCATTCTGTACTCTTGCCATTGCCCTCTCCCCCCCCCTTTTTTTTTTTTTACTTCCTAGTCCACTTTGCAGTCTTGGCCTTTATATTCAAATTTATTCCATCCCTACAATTCACATTTCTTCGTGGCTTTGAAGCAAAATTCTATTTTTAAAAGCCTTATTTTCTACCCTCTGGTTGTTAAGGTGGACATGAATGATATCAACTATGTAACATGTATGATTTATTTTTGTTTCTATGTGCTGATCTGTGTGGGAGACAGTGGCTAATATTTAGAAGGTCTATGGTCTGTCCACTCTGGAGGTTGTTTTAAATAACAGCTATAGTCCCTGTGAACTGAATTTTATATTGTGCAACAGAAAGCTGAGCAGGCTATAGTTTTCCTCCCAATAGGATAAAGTTCATTTTAACTGGCTGTTCCTTCAAACTGAGTAATGAAACAATGGGAACATTAACATGAAGTAGATTTCTGTGATGACCAGTGAAGCCAGCCTAATAATCAAGTAGGCTTGCAGAAATTATATCCCACTTCTACCAGTATACTTAAAAGGCAGTATTTTGCTTAGGTGGGTAAAAATTCTTAGCAGGCAAATAAAATACAGGCTAAACATTTTTCCACAACATTGTTCAGGGCAACATACATGGTCTTTCCAATTTGTTGTTCTAAGACTTTGGAACTCTTGCTAATAAAAATCAGGCTATTGTTCTTTCTCATTTTTGTTGCATTTTCTTGACTTTCAACTTTCCTAATTTTTTCTTAATCCTCACTTGTTATGTTTAAGGCTGGATCTTTCTTGGAGAAAATTCTCCATTTTGTTTCATAAGGAAATTCCTCCTGGCAAGGTTCACAAAACTTAGGACAAAAGTTTAATAATGTTTGTAGTTCTAATTGTTTAGTTACATGGCTTCTTGCCTGGTTTCCTCTTATTTACCTAAGTAGTTACTGTAGATTTAGCTCAGTGCTATTCTCAAAGCAGTTCATTAAAAAAAACAAACATCCGCCACATGAAAATGTACTTTGTGTTTGGGGGGCACTTTAACTTCCAATTAATAAACCATTACCTGTCGATAACTTGCCAGGTAGACAAGTGTGTAAACATTCCCGATTTGTGTTGCCCTTCTTTCTGAATTGCATTTGAGCAGACTTTGTGAAGTCACCTTGAAATTTGGGTTTAGGAAAGGATTCTGTACAGAAATAGGAAACTTTGGGAAGCTGGGGGGAGAAAAAGGCTATAAGAATGCTGAAAAATTGAGTTGGGAGCTCCCTTTATCCTCCCTTCTCAAAATAATCTTTGAAGATTACTTGAAACAATGTCAAAATTGTGAATCCAGTGATTTCCACTTTTTTAAGCAGTGTGCAATTAATCCATACAACTCACTTCCACTAGATGTAGTGATGGCCATTACCTAATATATTTTAAAAGGAAGCAGGTAAGTTCCAAAATGGCAGAATATTGGGTTGCTGCCATGATAACACCACTGAATGCCAGTTGCATTCTGTCTGTGAGCTCTTATAAAAATTTGGGCCCACTGCATAAAAGAAAAAGAATGCTGGGGCAGTTGTATAATTGATCTGATCCAGTGGGGCTCTTGCAGTTTTTATGGGCATCTCAGATGCAAACATTATTCTCATTGTTGCATCTATTCATCTACTTTAAACTCATTCAAAAAAAATTCAGACCAGGATAACATGCAGGAGCATTGCAATATTAATTAGAATGGATGCAACCTATACACTAAGAATGTCTGGCCCCACCCTGGATTTTGAGCTCTCTTGATTATGAAACTCTCAGCAAGAAACAGTACATTTCTATGCAAAACATACTGTATTTGCTTTTCTTAGCTGGAACACCTAACATTTATTGGAAATAAATACAAAGCTTATAATGGCTTTGAAATAGTCCTTTGCAGGGACTACTGAAAACTCCAGCTACCTTTTTGGTGCCCACACAGTAATAATTTTATGTGTTTTAATAACACAGTGGTTGTATGCTTGATTTGTGAAATGACATGCCTTTCAATAAACCAGTTACTTTATTTCAGTTTCAGAAAAAGAAGAATGAAAGTTTGACGTGTGAAACCAGAGAGAAGTGAAAAGCAAAGCACAAAGAAAGGTTACATATCAAAATAATTTCTACTTATTCTTTGAAGGGTTCTGAAAGCAAATATTTAACAGTAAAATCTTTGAAATCCTTAAAATAAGAAATAGTTGTGCTAAAAGAATTTCATTGCAAGCATACATACATATCTTCCTATCATGGTACAATATTCCCTTCTGAGGTAAATAGTTTTATGCAAAGTGCAGAAAAGGCATAAACATAAAAAGTGTTTTAATAAATATATTTTAAAAATACATTTTAAAATAAATGTTAAAAAATAAAATATATACTAAAAACATAAGATAAGAAAAAAGAGAAACTTAGCTAAATCTAATATAAGTCAACACCAACTAAGACATCTCTTTCTTTCTATCTTTCTCTCTTTGCAAATCAGTGTTTCTATCTTGCCCATATACTGCATTGCCTTTTGTTGCTATATATTCAATTTTCCTAATCAGAAATGCCTTGGAAAAAACTCAGAATACCTTTTGTTTGGATCAAACATTAATATAATAGAGAATCAGTAACAAAAATAGTAAGCCAAGTACTTTCTATCATTGGCTTATAAAAAGGAAACTGTTGCAGCAAATATTATTGTAACAGTGCAGTTAAGAATGGAAGAAACCTAAAAGTCACAATCCAATGAAACACAAATACATTCAAGTCCCACTGATGTTAGTGGAACCCAAATACCTTTAATTGTTTGCTTTAGCTATATTAATATCAAAGTCTTAAAACAGACTAGATATGACTTATCTCTAGATATGCCAGTCTTTATCTTCTAGAAAGATAGTCATGCTGGCAGTGAAGAAGAGTGTTGCAGTCCAATACTACTCTATTTTGACAAGGTTTTATTGAGTGTGTTGCTTGGTCTACTTTAATCCTACTATTTCCTTGGTTAGTTGTATTATAGAGTTTGTCCTCATAGCCATGTTACAGGTAGTTCTCGATTTATGACTAAAATTGAGCCCAAAATTTCTGTTGCTAAGCAAGACAGTTGTTAAATGAGTTTTGCCCCAATTTACCACCTTTCTTGCCAGAGTTGTTAAGTGAATCCCGGCAGTTTTAAATTAGTAGCATAGTTGTTAAGTGAATCTGGCTTCCCCGTTGACTTTGCTTGTCAGAAGGTCATAAAAGGTGATCACATGACCCCAAGACACTAGAACTATCATAAATACATGCTGGTTGCCAAGCATCTGAATGTTGATCATGTGACCATGATGCTGCAACTGTCGCAAGTGTGAAAAGTGGCCATAAGTCACTTTTTTCAGTGCTGCTGTAATTTTGAATGGTCGCTAAACAAATGATTATAAATTGAGAACTACCCGTGTTTTCCTTCAGTGACTGAGGTAGCAGCACAATATACTTTGCACTGTCCTTGTTACAAGGCCCTATTTTGCCTCAATCAAAGTGGCATTGTTCTTACAGTTGCAATGTGGAACAAAAAAATTTAAAGAGATTGGTTTGGTCTGCCCTTCCACTAAACATCAGAGTGGGGAGGGCTTTTTATTTGCCAGGTTTCTGATCCCACAGAGTAGTTCTGTACAGTAAGAGGCTTGGTGGGGAAAGAGTCAGCACGCCAACACCATCACTTCTCTTGCCAACCTTCTTTGTCCTAGGCCAGCAGACTGCCCCAGTAAATAATTCTCAAAGGCCAAGGGAGCGGGAGAAGTGCACCTACAGTAGCTTAAAATGGTTAGATGGGCTGGGAATGAGAAGCCAGCATTGTGAGGACATGTCCTTTAAAAACAGCAGAGCAACCAGGCCTTATTCTTTGAGCCTAATGATGTTTATATTTTTAATTTTAGCATTACGGTTGATTAAAAAAAGATCCTTTAGAGGCTTGGCAAGTTCATCGAAGCATTGTGGAATTATCCAGCATGGACCAAGGATGAAGCTGAATAATTAACACTACTCAAGCACTTTTCACATTCCTTTTCTAAAGACTAGTATTTTTCCTAATGGGTACAAATGTTAAAGAGCCACCATTGTTGCATAAATTTTTTTTTAATTTTTAAAATGGTCTTTTAAATAATATATTCTTATACCAAAACAAAACAAACAAATGGTTGTTGTAATTATTCCCTTTTGTATATTTTATATGTGGTTATTTTTAATTCTTTGGGTGATTTTCTGGGAACGTTTGGGTGTGTGTGATGAATTTATATGAAGAGTCATTTCAGAAATAGTTACAGTATATGAATAGGAACCAGATTCTGCCCCACTTTTTGCCTTATGTCACTTTTCTCACATGTTTGACCAAACATCAATTTCAGGCTAGCTAAAAAAAAAAAAACAGTTTTCTGCTGTACTGGTCAGCAGCTATTTGCAGTCAAACAGCTTGAGAAAATTGAAGCCTGAGGCTACCCTTCATTGCTTGTTCCTCATTCCATTTTCACAAATGCTGCTTCATTACATTCATTTTTATAACTGAACTGTTCCCTCTAAAAACAGAGATTACGTCCGAAGAAATTAAGTGTGCAGTCTGCTGTTTTCCCAGAAAGGCATGTGGCCTCCAGAAAGATTCCAAAACTTGTTGCCAAATGATCATTTTTAATGTGATTCCCCAAATATAAAATTATTAATTCTGTGGCTGTAACCCTATTAATAATTTATTTTAAATTGCATGACATGTTAATTTCAACTACATTTTAAATCTAATCTAGTTTTTATTGTAGTCTTGACCACTTTTTGGAATGTGATTCTTGGCAAACCATTGTAAGACCTGTCCTTAAATACTGAAACAATTAGGATGCGGTTGATATCTGTGGCATTATTGACATGGGGTCAGCAACCCCATGAAGCCAGGATTTTGGGGCAGAGACCCAGAAGCCTAACCAGCAGATGAATCACCTTGTCATGCAACAGTTCTGGCTTTCTCCACTTTAAAGTAAACTATTACAAATTACCAGTAAAAGAAAGATTGTCAGATGATGTGTAGAATCCTTCAAAACACAATTCAACTGTTTTCTCGGCGTTTCCTCTACAGCAGCAGTTGGGCAAAACCTAACTGGCTTAGCTAGTGAAATTCTCCAAAACACTGTATCATGAGGATCAGTCCCAGATCAGACACAAATCTTGGATATGGAAGGAGTCTAAAAATTATCTACCTCTGTTACTCAAAAGCTCAATAAGCTGCCTGGACAGGAAGAGATTGTATGGGAACCACAACTACACTGTTCTTTCAAGGACGAATGGTGCGTTAGTGTAATCAATAGCTAAAGCCACACTTGGAGTAGGTATTTTTCTTTTACCTTGCTTTAGTTTTTATCACTACTCTAAATTCTTTTGGCATACAGACTCATTTGGTCTTATATAGTTGTCTGAAATAATCTACTGACATAACACTTCAGGAAGCTTATGTTCACCTAGTGAACCATTGGCAAGATTTGGTTTAACCAAACTTGATATGCCTGCAATATTTTTTTATTTGAAGATTACCTCATGTGGTAGATATCCTGTGATAAGGAATATTGCAGCTTACTTGTTAAAACCTTCACAGTTGGGAAAATCACAAGATGGGATAGAGTGGACCTTCAAAAACAAACCAACAAATCTCATTCAAAATACGGTGCCCGAGGCTGATAACCTTGGTAGAAAGGAAAGTTCATGTCTTCAGATGTCTGCCTACATTGGCCAAGAGATTGGTAACTATTTTATAAAAGTGAGAATGATTGTGGTCCAGTTTGGAGTGGAACCTCTGCTCAGTTAATGCATCTCTTCAAACCATGTGTGCTGCATTGGGCCAAAGGATATTAACACATAACACATACAAAAACTAGAATAGGCAAAATAAGAGGTTTAAAAAAAGATGCAAGTCTGGTTCAAATATGTTAAGCTACAATATGATTCAGTTTTGACTTGGTGTGCCATGTGGTCTTTATTATCATTTATTATCCACAGCTAATGGCTTTTGATATGCCCAGGAAATTTGGCTTAACACAATGTGTGAAAATATGTTGAAAAAGATATGTTATCTGACTGGGATAAAATGAGGTACAAAAAGATCCTTGAAGGGCTTCTGTATGGTGCACTGAGTTTTGACAGCCGAGTCACGATTAACCAATAAATGAAAAATCTTGGGAAGAAATGTGATGGGCAACATATAGACAAATGAAATTTTGGGCATACTCCTTGTAAATGTGCTAAGTTTAGCCCAAAGTTTTGCTTAATTGTATAATAGACTGCCCTTATTTGAGAGTGGCAATGGACTGTTTTAATTGTGCAGGATCCAATCCAGGACCAGAGGCTTTGCCTTTGTTTTAATTATTGAAGTACTGTATATTGATTTACTCACATATACTGCCCACAGTCAGGCAGACTGGGGCAGCTGATACATGTTCTTAAATAAATACAGATGAGCACCAGAAATACGTACAAAACATAGAAAAATACCTGTGTGATGTTTTTTTCAGTTCTTCAAAACAAATGCTTAGAAAATACATTGAAGTTGAACACAATGATCCAAAAGAAATAAATACCTACTACCTACCTTCTTCACCTACCATCAAGGTGGTGCTAAAATGAGAATGCATGGAATTTCTACTCTGAACTTTCATAAATTGTTCTACTTATAAATACAGAGCCACACATAAGGAAGGTGCTGCATTCCAAGGACGTGAATGTTTCTTCTTGAAGAACACATCCAAGCCATATGCCTGCTAGTTGAAATGCTGCTTGCTAAATCCCAATTCTTTTCATAAAAAAAGGAAATATGTAGGTGGGAGCTCAGACTTTTCTTCCACACAAAACAGAAAATAAATGCAGGCTTCCTTTGCCAGAAAACAAACCTGGTTCACTTAACTGAATAATCATCTCCCCATGTTCATTATGTTAAGATGCTTTGGAGGACTATAACTTGTATTCATCTTTGGATTTTAATGTATTTCTCCATGTGTTTGGATGAATGATTTGCTGTTTTTTAATCCATTTCTGGTGATCAAGAATATTGTTTAATCCACCCACAATGTAGACTTTGCACAATTATGTAGTCCTTCAATCAGTAATTAGCCTACTTCTGAGGAAGAAGGTTGCAAATGTCCTTATTTATGAGTTGTTGTTTGGAGGCACTTATGCATCAAATGAATTAAATGCATTCTTCTAAACAGCTGTAACTTCTTAAAATGAAACCAAAATACACTGCTATTATGTTCTATTATTGTATTTCTGATATTTATCACAAGTCTCTGGGCTGCTTCCCTCTCCAAATTAAAGCTGATTATATGAGAAAAAATTGGTTTGAGGCAATTAATAGGCCTTGAGAGGAAAACTGTAAAGAGCTTGCACCTGCATCTTCTATTCATTGCCATTATATATCAGCATATTAACTTGTTATTACACTCTTAGCGGCTAAGTCTACCAGTCTTTGAGAGCAAAATTCAAATAGCTGTTTATGACCTCCAACAGCTCTCATAGGTTAACAACAGAGTATTTAAAAACCTGGTTTTTTCCTGTCATAATTTTAATTTTAATAAAAACATATGGCCATATATTTTAATAAAATGGCCATAGACAAAAAAAGTTGGAAAATACAGAATATGTGTATTTGTGCCTATAACTAAATTACCTAGATTACTGACTTTCACTGTTATGACCTAAATTTGGCCACGATTTTGGATGCTTCCTGATCCTGGTCGTTTAGAGAGTATCACACAATTGCCAATCCAGATCAATCTGGTCCAGGGTTAGGAGCATCA
The DNA here is from genome assembly GCA_032468215.1 of Stegonotus admiraltiensis. Lineage (NCBI taxonomy): Eukaryota > Metazoa > Chordata > Lepidosauria > Squamata > Colubridae > Stegonotus > Stegonotus admiraltiensis. The sequence continues at coordinate 29,378 of JANHZT010003505.1, read as the reverse complement.
GGAGACTAAATCAGTATAATTTTAAATGTTGCATCATACATGCTAACAAGATACACATATTTCAAATTCACACTAAACTACATGGTATTGTCTACATAAAAATTACATGTACATTCATGTCCCCAACACTTCTCTTAAGTTCATCATAAGCAGATCTTATACATTTTTACACAAAGATATTGAACAACCAAGGTAGTCTCATACATCCTAGTCTAATTCCTGCTCAATGTCAAACCATTTATTTATTCTCATGCATGCTTTATATTGTATTCTTACCATGTTCAATAATCAACTTACAGCTGTGCAGAGTGTTCTGTAATTCAAGCCTATTCACTTTATCATATTCTTTTTCAAAACCACAAAATGTGCAATAAATTTTATTTCTCAATTATTTGCTAAAGATCAAAAATGTGATCTGTATATTTCTTTTTTGGCATAAAGTCACATTAAATATCTCAAATTTAGCTCATTGTTGCCTCTTGTGCCCTTTCAATCAAAATTATAAATTTTTCCAGGTACACTTACCAAGCTGTTCTGTTTGTTTACTGTACCTACCCATCTCACAAAAGTTACTTGGGCAGCTTACAGAAGCAGAACAATTAAAACTATATTACAATATAAAAACATTGTGCTGGAGCCCATCCTCAGGGAACTTCTCTATATATGCTATACACACAGAAAGAAGTTCCCTGAGGGTGGGCTCCAGCACAAGTCCAAAAGCTTGTAAGACTAAATCTCTGGTCCCGGTGACCAACTCAGATTGGATCCTGCATGGATGACATGCTTGGTTTGACATGTATGTATGTCCGTGTGTCTGTGTATGTACGTTTGAAAGATTAGATAGTAAATAATTTTTGAAGCTCAGCTCCAATCATTTCACAAACATATGCAGATAATTTCTTCTCAATAATACAGGTTCTTCCTTCAGATTGCAGTTTTTGACGGGGGTTTTTTTGTTTGTTTTTTCTGTCCCAAATTGCCTAGAACGGGTAGACAAACTTGGCTCTTTTACACCTTGTGGACTTCAACTCCCAGAATTCCTAAGACAGCTTGGCTGACTCAAGAATTCTG
>JANHZT010003505.1:12038-24823 GCA_032468215.1 Stegonotus admiraltiensis | reverse complement strand
AGGGCGGTGAACAGCCAAACTAAAAACCCGAAATACATAAATACAAGTTAAAACCATTCTTGATCTTGAATCTATCAATGTTGATCCAGCTGGGCCTGTGCGTCAGGATTGTCAGCCTTGGGGAATCAGAATTCAAATGAAACTGTTAGCCACAGGCATTTCCTGTTCAGCTGGACCCAATCAGATGATAAGGAACAACTTTCAGGTCTAGACAAATACCAAGGCAAGCAGAACAGTACTCCTCAGTGAAGGCCCTTGTGGGGCAGGGGCTGAGTAATTGCAGCCGGTTGTCTGCAGACATATTTAGGTAGCTGCTTTGCTTGCAGCCTTTGATGGAAACAACTATTTAAAATCCTAGTTTGTAGCTGTTGTTTCTGTTTGTTTGTCACCCTTTGACTCTTGGACCAGCTGACAACCTGATTTGGCTTTCTGTGAGTCTTAGAACATATTTGAATTAAGCTATTGCTTCTTTGACTGTAATTAGCATTTTACAAGCAAGCACTCTCTGCTAGGCATTTGAATTACATTGTCTGCTGTTATCAGCTTCTGAGTACTGTGTCTGTTTGTGAACACAACCTGAAACAGAACAACTTCCCAATTCCATCTATTCCTGCATCAATCCATTTACATCTAATGCTTTCCACAATGCTCTTCTTGCTTTCTACTAACCATCCATGCATTCCAAAAACAAATTCCTGAAATAGCACCTATAAAACTAACCCAGACAAAACTAGCTGTACTAAACTACCTACCTGAGCATCACATTTTTAAAAATACATGGATTTTCTGGAACCTGTCTCATGGATAGAAATTATGTCTATTGGACAAGCATCAAAACATGTGACTTTGTCTTCTGCATGGTCAAAATCTATACCAATATTTCAAATTGCTATTTTCTTTATGCAAAATAACTGGAAAGGAAATGGGGGCAGTATCCACAATCATCCAAATTTTACACTTAATTTTGCACATAACTAATTGGGATTTAAATACACAAAACAAGATGCTGATCAAGTGCATTCAAATTGCTATCACATATATATAGCAAAATCTGGTATTTTGATGATGATCAAACACTATTCAAACACTGCAGTTATTAACATCAAATTGCAAGCTTTGGACTAAAAAAATTGGAAACTTCACTTTGGTTGAACAGAGTCTAAAATAGATGTTCCATAAATGTTTATTACTCCTTTACTGTTAAAATGAATAATTCTGTGGCAACATGACTGCGGAAACATCTTTGACAGCACTGGCTCAATGGTCTTGAAATGGAGATAAGCACCGCCCCCTGTAGGCAGCAACGACTAGCGGAGTAAAATCCACAGGGACTCCTTTACCTTTTTATTGTTAAAGAGGTCAATTTAGCTACAGTGCCAATCATGACGTAAATACTGCCACTTATGTTCTTGTGTTAGATGTTATTATGTCAGTACTTAATGGCAATTTTGTGACATGAAGTGATAACTACAGTGCATGTTTGCATCACTGAAGCTTGTTGCCGGCACCATTTGTTGTAATAGTATAGCCACCATAAACTATCTTAACACTTCATTTGTTTCTACCTATTTAAATGCACTAAAGACAAGTAGAGTTAAGTCATTTTTGAGGGCTTCCTTCTGATAAGATTCTATGATTCAGTAGATTATATCTGGCGGCATCTGCCCTCTGGAACAACCTACCCCTGGAGATACGTATGATCCCGGACCTTCAGACTTTTTGTCGGGCCCTTAAGACTCATTTATTTCATCTAGCCGGGCTGGCTTAATCCCATCTTTCGGTTTTATTTGTAATTTGATTTTAATTGGGGTGTTTTAAATTCTGGGCCGAAATTATTTAATATCTTTTAATTGGTTTTAATTTTTGTATGCTTTGTTTTATCTTGGCTGTACACCGCCCTGAGTCCTGTTGGAGAAGGGCGGTATAAAAATCAAATAAATAATAAGAAATAATAATATCTACTAGTCAACTCAACGAAATCTTCAGATACAAAATTCCAAGGATAATTGGGCTTGACCATGAACTATGGCAGTAAGACAGCTTTTCTTATATAACCACAGGTAATCCTTGACCATACAGTTACAACAGCACTGGAACATTTAACAAATGTGACCAGAAAAGTTTTAAAACAGGACAAAACTCACTTAATGAATTTCTCACTTAGCAACATAAATTCTGGGCTCAATTGTAGTGATAAGTCGAGGACTACCTGTATCCGGTATATATTGCCTCAACTCCTGGAAAAGATGGATGCGTAGAAGTTTGCCACTATGCAATGATTTGGGTCTATCTGACATTGTGAGAAAGCATATTCTTGGCTCAGGATGAAAATCTGAGCAACTGGATTTGAAGGAGAAAGTTCTTTGTTACAATTCTTTTCTAGGTATTATTTGCAACACTGTCATTCAAGCAACATTTTAAAGCCATACATTTAGAAACAAGTTACTTAAAGGCACTGGGATGTGACTTGTTAATCGGGTTAGTTCTTTCGCCATTTGCCAGGGGTGAGGTATACCAACACTAACCATCAGGCAAGATTTAATTTCAGTTATGCCAAAGGAAAAGTTTGTTTTCTGTTCAGTTTCTTCCAAACTCAGAAATGTGATAAGCATTGAGTATTATCAGGACAACTCTTCAGTTCTGACTTTTTTGGACTGTTCACTTGATTCACACTGTGGATCTTTCCTCTTATTTTTCTGCTGCTGAAGTCTCTCTTCTTTCTTTTTTAGATAAATGGACATATTATCAAAAGAAGCCTTGTAGAGATTTTGGAAGCAGCTCTCTTTGTCCATAGCACCTGCAGAAGGTAGAGTAAGTTAGAATTTTAAGTAACAATTACTTTACAGTGCCTGGCAAATTAGTAAATATTTATAAGCAGGTATTTTGTTTATGCCTAAAATGAGAACAGATACTTAAGTCCTTATAAACCTACCTCCTACCATGTAGAGAAAAAAAACCTATTCCAATTTCAGCTACGCAAAGTTGTAGATTTTGCTTTTCCCACATTTGATACCTGACAGCAATTGTTCTATCAGATTAGCTAAATTGTTTCCATCCCATTGGTTTATGACAAGTAAAACTTTGGCCCATACTGGTTAATTATAAGCATATCCAAACTATTAGCAAAAGAACAGATAACCACATTTGGACTAGAAACTCTCCAAATTTCTTGCTGCAGTGCACTATTAAGATAGCTGAGCCTCCCAGCCACTTGTCAAAGAAAAAGGAGGATAGAGTCAATTAGTTAACTAAAGCACATATTAGGAAGAAGAGAGACAAACTCTAATATGCAAATAATGAGGAGAGGGGTCCGATAGAGGTCACTGTGACATCACATGCACTGTGATATTGTTGTGCAAAGGGCACAAATTATGTAATTCATATCAGTGACAAATAATATAATGTATGTCATTTGCATAATGACATTTATAGGGTTGTTTACTCTCTCCAAATGTCCATGAGGAAAATGGTAAACACAGCTGTTATCAGTAGCTATTAACAATCTACTTTTAAAAAAAAAACTAATACATTTCTGATTCCTTTAGAGCAGGGCTAATGCAGCCTCTGGGTCATATGCAGCCTAAATATTCCCTTTACTGAAAACTGTCAAAAATCTAAAAACTGAAAGAAAACTGTAATGCTAAAACTATAAACTCCAAAAGTAAGCAGTTTAAAAATCAAAGATATCTCCCAAACTACTTCGAAACCAAGTTTCACTCATAAATATTGTTGGATTCATCACACGGCTGCCTCAATCTCCCCTAAAACATTAAGGCCAATAGGCCTCATAGAGCTTGTTTACCATTATTTGAGAGATTAATTGCTTAACTATGAAGGATTAAAAATTGATCAATATACATGGTAATTCTATGACAATGTCTCCTTTTTCCCATGTTTTTTGTCAAATTGAGAATTTGCTTGGTTCCTCACCAAACAATGTCATAGGAGTGCTCTTCTCATTCTGGCAAAGATCAGTACCCATTAGAAGTTTATGGTAAGCATCATGTAGTTCAAATTTAACTGACAAGATGAATTTAAGGATGATTTAACCGGTACCTTACTCAACTACTGAGCAGAACTAAAAACAGCTACCATTAGGATTGCAATACTTATCTGCCTCAGCAAAGAAAATAATCACAAGCTCTACATATCTATTAGTCTTTCTATCTGACTGCACAAAATTAACTTGGTGGTGGATTTTTTATTTCAGCAACTGTTCTAAAAAAGGTTGAAAAATTCATTCCCACCCACCTTACCAAAATGTTTCAAAATATTACAGCAGAAGAAATACTTTGTTCCCCTTTAGAAGGGGAAGACTGAAAAGAGCTAGTAAAATGCTGGCAACAAAAATATATAGGAACCACCATTTTCATAGGCGTAGCGACACTAATTAGGTATTAAGAGCAGGACTTATTAATGAGCTCTCTGTTAATTATCTACAATAATCACTGTCATTTTAATAGTCCCCTTTATTCATCTGCTGATACAGTTAAGATCTGTGCACAGCATTCTACTTCTTACCAGGAAGGGGTAGATCTGAGGGAATGACTCTGTTGTGTTCTTATGGTATTCAGCTATTCTTCTGTGGTATCAGTAAGTTGGGCATTTTAACACTTGATCCCTGTGGTTTAAAGCAGTGTTTCTTAATCTTGGCAACTTGAAGATGGGTGGATTTCAACTCCCAGAATTCCTCAGCCAGCTAAAGCCCACCCATCTTCAGAGTCAGCAAGGTTAAGAAACACTGAGCAATGAGGCTTCCAGATAACTTCTCCCACCTCTAAGAACCCAAAGCTCATGCAGAAACCAAAGCTAAAACTAAAGTCAGCTTTAATAGAACTTCAGGGATGGATTCTCCAAATCGTAGTCAGACCCTCCATGTAAAGTATTTGTTGGTCTGTTAAACTCATATTTCCTACCTTCAAATATTCTCCAATGGTCACGTATGTACTTGGACATTTTCACTAATTCTTTCTTGTCAATAACAGGCTGAAAACAAAACGAAACGAAACGAAACGAAACGAAACGAAACGAAACGAAACGAAACGAAACAAAACAAAACAAACAGAACAACAGTAGTTATTGAAAATGTCATAGGAAGCAGGGGGCTTTTCATACAGGGTGGCTTGTACTGACAACAGCTCCCGTAATTTTTTGCTTTGCCTGACCCATTTCCATGTTTTCATGAAGGTATACAACAACAACGAAGAAGATATTCTACTTTCAGATGAAAAATAAGTAAATTAGGTCAGCGCTTTTTTTTTCCTTAACAGCAGATCTAGTTTTTTAATTTACACTGCTGTGTATTAACCCACAATTACACTAGGTTTATAGCCATGCACACATACACATAGGGTTCCCAGCTTGAGCTGCTATACCCCATTTTCTTTTTCCCAAGTTTAACTGAGAAATCTTCAAACCAAGGTACAATATTCTAACAAACCAAAAGCCCTGCTGCCTACAAAATGGCAGGACAGATGTGATAAAGAAGTAATATTTACATGCTTCTGGTCTTTTCTTTTATATACTGCATACATAAAATTTAGTTATGATTTGAACTGAGTAGCTATATCCCACTCAGCATGTTCAATTACTGTGTTTCCCTGAAAATAAGACCGTCTTATATTTTTTTGAACCCTGAAATAAGTGTTTGGCCTTATTGCCATGTGCTCAAAAGCCTGATTGGGTTTATTATCAGGGGATGTCTTATTTGGGGGGAACAGTACATATTGCCTAACAATACTCTAAATTTTAATCTGAGGGCTCTATATTGAACTATATTTTCTTGTTTAGAATTAGCAAAACAAACATCAGCCATAGAAAAATCATTGAAGAGCTGAACACTATAGAAATACAGGTAATCAGGACTTCAGGTTGACATCGCGGCAAGATCGGACATGAGAAGGTCTCTGCGTTCCTGTGCCGAATCCTCCCTGTTGGTGGGCTCCGAGAGAAGCTGAAGCTTCCCTGTAGGGGAGGCAAAGCAAAGAGGGGTGCCCCGCGTGGTTGCGGAGAGTCACAACTCTCCTGCCTGACCTGGGGTTTTTCTTTCCCTCTTAGCCACGATGAGGAGAAGGGGCAGCTTAAACATTGATTCGAGTATCTAATTTTGTCTTTATAAACTGAATTAAATTTGGATCTTAATTTATCATGTTTGAAACAACGCTGAAACCTCTGTTGATGCTGCCATCTACTGGTGAATGGAATATACTACACCCATACAAATCTAGGAAAATTTTGACAGAAGAAATAAGCAACATCTTTTTGAAGGATTGTGGTCATACTAACTGTCCTATAATTAATTACTTTATTATTATGATAAGGAAGACTTTTAAGTAAGGTAAAGTTACTTTTGTTGTGTGGAAACTATCTGGACTTTTTAAATGGAATTAATAACCCTGAGATGTAAAGAGCTATGATTATTGAACTCTTTGATGAGCAAAACTGGAACTGAATATATTGTTTGTGGCCCTGACTAAAAGTGGATTTATTAAACTAAAACAAGATGCCTTTTCAGGGGAAAATGAAATTTCAAGAGAAATGGCATGGATGTTTCAAAGCATCAGGGATACCATGTTAAAGAACCAAAGAGAGATAAAAGACTTAATCCAAGTTATAAGTGACAAAGTAGAAAATATGATACAACTGGCAATGAATGAAGATCAAAGAGTCCAGGAAAGAAAGGTGGAAAGGGTAGAATAGACAAATCACCAAATAAAACAAGAGGATGTGTATTGATGTTGATATATGTTTAAAAATAAAAACCCAATAAACCTTGGGGAAAAAAAGAAATGCATGGTAATCCAATCATAGTAATTCAACAATTGGCCAGAATCTTTTGCCATACACCACAGAATTAAAAATACATGTAGCAGTCTGTGATTATAAAAATTATCTCACCTGCCACTGTCCATCCTCAGGTTGGTAGAATAGAAGAGGTATTTGCTGATTCTCCTGCAGTACCCAGATCCCACCTGTTTCCTCAAATGCAATGTCCCAACCTTTGTGGCTTAAGGTTATGTGCTGTTTAGAAATTAAGCTCTGAGCACCGGCATCAAGCTGGAAGATGGATACTGCAGGAATACTTTTAGAAGCAACCATTCGTTATGTTACTTTTATACATCAGGTTTCCTACATCAATTACATCAAATGATTCGCACATGGTTAAGAAAATGATATGTCAAGTGTAGTAAAGGGGTCTCCAAACTCGTCAGCTTTAAGAGTTGTGGACTCCAACTCCAAAAATTCCCAGCCAGCATGGGGAACTGAAGTTCACAACTCTTAAAAGTTGACAGGTTTGAAGACCCCTGGTGTAGATTAATTCTCATCTAATCAGAAGTAACTCTTGTTGAACTTATTAGAGCTTATTCTTAGGTAAATAAATATAGAACTGAAATTTTAGATGCTCTGTAAAATTAGATGTGTTATCTCTAGTGTCGGCTGGTACATGCAATATGGCCACCTTAAGGAACTCCTACGGTAATATTTCAAGGAACAATCTCCAATATCTGCTACGAAGTAGCAGAAGTAATTTCACAATGTCAACATTCATTAAAATCATCTATAAACTCTTATTATAATCCCTTAATTCAAGTAAGTTTCATATTATTCCTGTACAATATCATCACATCTTACGTCATTTAATCAATTGATTCCATAATGCAGGTAGTCCTTGACTTATGACCAGAACTGAGTCCAAAATTTCCATTGCTAAACAAGACAATTATTAAGTGAGCTTTGCCTCATTTTACGACCATTAACCAGTTTTTAAGTGAAACATTGCAGTTAAGTTAGTAACATGGTTGTCAAGTGACTCTGCTTTCCTCATAGACTTTGCTTGACAGAAGGGCACAAAAAGTGATCACATGACACAGGGACATCGCAACTATCACATGACTGTGGGGATGCTGCAATGGTCATAAGTATCAAAACTGGTCATAAGTCACTTTTTCAGTAACATTGTAAATGTTCACTAAACAAATGGTAGTAAGTCGACAACTACCTGTTTAGTATAAACTTTACAGAAATCAGGCATAGCTTGTAATGAAATAATGTAATTGTCTGCTGCCTCTACAGTAATTATATTTTTTCCTCTTACCAGTCATATAAAACAGCAATGTAATTTCCTTCACAACAATAAGCTATTCTTGAGACTGCATATTTCTGAGGAGGAAAAGAAATGTAAACGTAATTGGCAAGAGCTAATTTTTTTATGTGTGGGAAGAAATAGAACAGTAGTAAAAGAAACCTTGGATCAAAAACATATGTATCAGGGGTTTTTTAATAACAAAGACAAGCTGTCTCTTATTCAGTCTACCCTGATTTCTGTTCTGAGCAAAGACAGCAAGTTGAAAAATACAAAACATCTAAGGAGGCAGAAGTTGGATGAATAGTTAGTATGCAAAAAGAAAATGTTCTTGAACCTCCATGATTGGTATAACCACTGCACAATTGTTTAGTTACAATTTTTAGACTATCAGTACATCTGTCCACACAATGGAGGTTAGTACAACAGAGAAACAGAGTATCTGCCTGTCCATGTTTATCTGGAATAATTTAGCATTCCCCAGACAGAATACTCTCATACTATCCTCTCCGAGATCAACCTAATAGCATTTATTTAAAATTACTGAAAAATTAAAGTAAGCCTCCAATTACACGAGGAAACATTTCTAAAAAGTTTTAAATATTAGTGCACTCATGTTGTGAAGTAATTGCATTCTACAATTCTACTTCTCAACATATTCTTTACCAAAAAACCTATATTTTATAGAATCAAAAGTTGATTTTCAGTAGCATAAACCTGCTCTCAACTTTATGACAGTTCAATAAATCCATTCAAAAAAGACACAAGTGTAAAAAAGCAAAGAAAAATGGAAGCATGAATATTATCAAGAACATCCACACCAAGGACAATTACCTTCTTATTCTTACCAGCTTCATTTATATTCAAATTATTCAGTTGAAAGCAATGTAGTTCTTTCCCACTTTTATACTTCCAGAGCCTCAATGTACCATCCTACGAAGTTCACGAGATGAGCTAATTATTATTTTTGCCAAAGGAAAGGCTTTATTAATTGCACTGAGAGGTCTCTCAAATACTGTATACACATTAACAAGGCTGATATCGTACTAAGCTGTAATTCCGTTATCTATGGTTGGTTAAAGAAGCTATAATGGCTGGGTCCACACCTAACTTTAAGCATAGATCATGGTGTGTAAATAACCACAATGTGCATAATACAATTTGATGAGCAAAAAAAACAAAGAAACCACATTGTGACTTAGCATAACTATAAATTCAACCAATGGTTTAAAAGCCTTCTAAGATACACGCTCTAAGATATCTCATGTATATTGAGCAATAAATATTCATAATTTCTAATGATTTCTAATAACATATTACTATATTTCATATTGAGTTTAAGTAGATATTAATAATGAATAATGTGGTGTAAAACACATGGGAGAATGATGATTCCCTACAATTTTAATCATTCTTCATGTTTCAGCCAAAAACATGAGAGGCAGTAAGAGAAATTGAATCTTTTACATTAGAGGAAAGAAAAAAAGCATTTTTATAAGCATTTATTAACATTCTAAATGTAAAGAATCCCAGATAATTTACATACCCCGGAAGCAGATAAAAGAAGATCAGAAAAGTTTGGTGGTACCAATATTCTGCTGACAAATCTAGACAAAAAAAAATAAATTGAAACAAAAGCAATAAACAGTAAAATTATATGTATATACAGCTATGCAAGAAATTTTGTACCTAGACTGATATCTTTCCTTGTATTTCTAGAAAAATCTGCATATAAAAAGTTTACCCTAATATTTTTTTCTTTTTAATAAATAAGTTTTAAAAATAGTCCAGCAATCTATTCAGATTCTTGAAATACATTCTTCTCCAATTTTTACATAACAGTGACAAATAAAAGAAAAAAAACTAGAATAAGATAATGTATAACTCTAAACTGAATTGCAGACCTCCATTTTATTTCATGATCAAGCTGAAGTATTGGGACTTCAAGTATCATACTAATGTAGATTTGTATGATAGCTATAAGTAGCAATCTCCTAGTGAAGTGTTTCTTTGAACATTAAGACTAATTTATTGCCACTAGAAACAAAGCATGACTATACTGTATATGCTGAGGGTGCACAAAATGCTGTTACCTTTCCACTGAAGTGGTACCTATTTATCTACATGCATTTGCATGCTTTCAAACTGCAAGGTTAGCAGAATTGAGAAGTCTCAATTCCTATTCTTCATTGGGGACTAAGACTATCAGCGTGTATGCAGAAAGAAGGATGTGCATGCATGCACACGCATGTAAAAGAAAATAATAATTCTTTTAAATACTCAGCTTTTTTATTAACAAATGCTTTTTAGGCCAGGGAATGTTCTAATGGATGACATGTTAGCTACATTTTGACAATAACAACATAAGCTTTTCTGAAAATCTGAATTCCCTCAGCATCCAACTTATTTATTTCTTCCAAAATCAGAGCTAGAATGGATTCTTTAAAAATAATCCATGGAAGTGAACATTTATTATTATTTTTAAGTAGTCTAAAGCATTTCTGATCCTAAGAGATTGATTAGAATACTAGCTGTTATTAAGCTTGAGCTTAATGTCTTCCTTCTTCTTGTTTCCTTATGCTAGTAAAGAGGAGTTTCCTTTCAATCTCATTGAAAAGTTTTTTTGGTTACTCACTCTCTGTGACCCAGGCAAAAGGACACTATAACATGCGGTGCTTTAGTCAAACTAACTCGGATCTTCTCATCTCGATCAGCTGTTACAATATACTGGTCATCAGGACTCAACGTCTAATGATAACAGAGCAATAGAAATATGATCAATGGCATGTTCAGGCATAATCATCCACGCACCAATTATATCATTTGTTTGGCTTCAAACTGATAATCTGAGAAAGACCAGAAGGAATATTGAAAAGTTTCCAGTCTACAACATTTTACAAACCTGTTTACATATATATGCATTTGTTTTAATAATTGCTAATATACAGAAAATCATCTAATTTTTTAGTCTCATTTGACAGAGTTGAACTCATTAAGTAACTATGCAGTACACACTACGTCTCAGCCCAAACTACCTCATAGGGGTGATTCTGAGAGGGGGAAAAAATAAGACTTATTTTTTATCAAATTATTTATCAGTTTTTAAAACAGTCCATCTCCCTCAGAGTGACTCTGGGCTGTGTAGAGATAAAACATCAACCCATAAAAACAGTATATACATTGTTTTTTTTTAAAAAAGTAAAGGCAGCGAGAGGGCTTTCAGGACACTAGCCAGCCTCATGCCTGTATGCAGCTATGTGAGTCCCAAACAAAATCTCAGAAAAAGTTTTTACACCTTTTTCAAGGTCAGGAGAAAAATGTTCCACAGGGCAGGGGCAATGGCATAGAAGGCCCTCTTCTTGGACCCTGCCAGTTAGAATTCTTTATCTGAGAGGATCTGTAACATACCTTCCCTACCTGATGAAGACGGACTTAAATTTGATTAGTCTTTAATAAAATATATTATTGGAAATATCCATTAAAAACTCATGTGTACCAAATCCAACAAAAGAGACAAGAGTCCAAGCTCAATTGTTCCTGCATTTTTTGGTTCTATTATTGAATAAGAATACACATCGCCAGATTTGTCAGCAACCAAAATTTTGTCTTCTGCAGATGTTATTATCAGGGAGGTACATCTTCTGATGACAGGTCTGAAAAAAAAATAGATATAATTCAACATTTTTGAACTTCAGAACCTAACATGGTCTACAGGTGACCAACGAAAGCATAACAAATCTGTAACGCCCATAATTTCCTAGAATTCTAAAAATGGGTTGGGAAAGATGCCTGCGACATCAGCTTGGACACAGCTGTATTAGGTTCACAGCAAACAAAAAACAAAAAACAAACAAATGTCATGGAAAGTGATTATGAAGCCATTGGCTTATCCAAGAGTTTACAGAGCAACAGAAAAATATTTATAGGCTGTTCTTCAGCTGGAGTGACAAAGGAAACGTAAAACACAATAAAGCTAAGAAACAAATCCAAGCAGAACAGTAAATTTAATATAACAAGGTAAGGAATGTGTATGTATATATTTTTTGAGACAGTCTTGATTTTTGGCAATTACCTGGACTAGTCCCTGCAATTTTCTTCGAAGTGGTTTGCCCTTGCCTGCTTTCAAGGCTGAGAGAGAGTAAGTGACCCAAGATCACTCAGGAGAGATCATGCTAAGAAATGTACGGTCTCTGGCTTCTAGCCTAGTACCTTAACTGCTATACCAAACTGGCTCCCTATGGAAAACATGCATAATTTCTGTTACTAATGCTTAGATTTATAAAAAATATTTTAAAACATTTTCCTTCCCATACCTTATGCTCAGACATTCCCAGGAAGGCTTTGTGCAGAAAAGAATTAATTGTTTGTTCTCATCAGTCAGAACAAAATACTTCCCTGATGAAGAAAATGCACAGGCAAGGATATTATTTGTTTTGCCTAGTGGTTTTCCATCCTCACTAAAAAGAGAAAAAACATGAAACATTTGATTCAAAAATAAACCTTTTCAAGCACTTCAAATTATATTTTCTGAGATAAAATTTTCAATTATTTTACAGAATATCTATTCTTTGATTGTGTAAAAAAATTAAATATCTATGGAGATTCTCAGTTATCCAGGTCATGGTTATCCCAAAGGTGCTTTTTCAAAAGGCAACTGGACTTTCTGGTTTTTCTTTGATGTTTTGAGGCGAAACATCTTCAA
>JANHZT010003504.1:85752-95879 GCA_032468215.1 Stegonotus admiraltiensis | reverse complement strand
TAAAATGAGGACCCAGATTGTGGGGGTAATAAGCTGACTTTGTATAAATATACAGAAGTATGAAGGCTATTGCTTAATGCATTGTAAGCCGCCCTGAGTCTAAGGGCGGCATATAAATCAAAGCAAAAAAAAAAAGTTTATTCTGTAATAAATATTGCCCCAAATTATCAAGTAGACTTTGATGATTGAAGCTGGACTAGAACCTGGTTTCTCCATGTTCAATATTTCAACCATAATTAATTTCCTTCCTTCCTTCCTTCCTTCCTTCCTGTTCTGGCAAGAAAAAAATACATTCTGTAAATGAAGATCAACCTCTTTTTTAAAGATCTTCAAATTGTAGATATGTAGTCTTAAACTAAAGGCTTTCCTGATTCATTGTTTATGAAGAATGCAGAATATCGATAAAACGTTCAATGATTGCCAGCCATATTTGCTTTCTGTCTGTCTGTGCCTGGTATTTTTCTTCAGTGTCAAGTCACTACATTAGTGATGTTGGTGAACTTTGGACTTTTTCATCCTATTGACAAGCTACCTTTGAGGAATGATTTCTTGGATACCGTACTCATTGTGTATCCCACAGAATCTCTCCGAGAAAAAGGAGTTGAATTAGTGACTCAGTAGAAATAAGATAAATATTCTGGCGACAAGTTCATTGATTTTAGCCTGCAAACCAATTCCTTGGCTAGACCTTAGATTTCAAATATATGTTTCTCAACATAAGGCTCATTTTATTTCTACACCGGAAATAAAAACAATAATTTATTAACTTTTTGTCAATTAATGAAATATTGGAAATGTGAGCTTGGATTAAAGATGAAGAAATATTATTTATTTATTCATCTGTATGTATTTGATTTATATTCCACCTTTCTATGCAAAAAACTTGAGGTATTTAATGATTAAAATATCAAAAGGTAAAGTAAAAAATCTTGGTTAAAAATTTCTATAAAATATTTATATTTTCATACAATTGTAAAATATTTTATTTTTATATGTATAAAAATCACATGTAAAAGTCTGTAAAAAAGATAAATCTTTAAGCAATATTTGATTCCATTACTTAAGATTAAACAATAAACTACGTATGCACACTTTAACAGTAGTACATTTGAATACCAAAATTAATGTCATAATAATAAAGAAAATTAATATTTTAGTTAATTTAATTTCTGCTTAACCATCAATAGAGTCCAGCTTCATTTGCTTTACATGCTGAAACTGAGATCCATACAAATTTCAGTTATTTTGCTGCATTTTTTTCTGCTGGAGAAAACTAAAAATATATATTACAATTCCCCAATCAACTTATTGCCTGTCTCATGATTAATATAATTGAATTCTGTTCCATTTATCTGCTCTGAAGTCGCTCTTTATGACAATCACACTGTTCCATTTTCCTGTTTAAGAAGTACTAGTTTGTAAGCATATAGATGATAATTCTTTAATACCAATACCTTAAAACTCCCTGAAGATTTTTAAAAAAGGGCTTTAAAGTAGTATGTAATATTATATATGCAGTAAATTTTCTGTTGGAATACACAATTTTAGCATGAAGAACAGGCTCTAGATGCATTTAATTTCACACTTCTAATTATTTTTTCAAATTAGATGTAAAACTGAATTGTTGGATTGGGTTTGACTTCCTTTTCACCCTACCCCACCCCCAAAATAAGAACTGAATAGAGAACAATCTTTACCATCTATCCTTCTGAATAGAATTCTCAAGACAAGCTAAGATTTATTGTGGCTTTCATAATTGATCTACTGTTTCACCTTCCCTGAAAGTACATGTCAATGTTTTTTTTACTGTTAATCTCTCCTATTGTTGGGAATTTCATACACTCTGAATTGAAAACCATTAATTGCACTACATGTGCCTACCATAGGTAATCTCAATATTTTTTGTTGAAGGTACAGTATGAACCACTTTATTGATAGCTAATCTAACCACATTTAACAGTAAAGAATTAATTCTGGGGGAATGAACAATAAACATCTGCTAAACCAAGCAGCTAAGCTCAGATCAGACTCCCACAATCCTATGATTATATCTCTCTCTCTCTCTCTCTCTCTCTCTCTCTATATATATATATATATATATATATATATCATTTCAATTTTCAATTTCAGGAGGAAATGTCATTCTCGCATAAATCATGTGCTCATTAATCTTAGCACCAACACCTATGTCTATATCTATATCTATATCTATAATTCCACTCAAGGGAGAAAAGCAAATATTGAAGGAGTATAAAAATGTTCCTGCTGACCAGGGCAGAAGGAACAGCTGTGCCAATCTTCATGTATAGCTTCCTTGCTAACATTTTGACAGGCTAAATCTATTGAAAAACAAGAGCCTTTCTTAAATTGGTCCCTCTAGTTCAGCATTCCCTCTATGTAACTGGAAGAGGTGCTTGGAGTTGAGTGTGTCTACCTCAGCTGTAGGTTTTATTTGAAGGAAGGATAGAAGCCTCTTAACTATAACCAGCCTGCCCTTCCATTGATTATCTGTATTCTGCACGAACCAGAAAGAGGGCTGAGAAAATATTTACAGACCCCTCACATTCTGGACATGAACTGTTTCAGCTTCTCCCCTCAGGATGGCACAATAGGGCATTGCATGCCAAAACAACTAGACAGGGGTCTGCAACCTTAAACACTCAAAGAGCCATTTGGACTCATTTCCCACAGAAAAGAAAACACCGGGAGCCACAAAACTCTTCCCGTGCCTGACTATTTCTTGAGCAGCCACAAAACTAGCATATGTACTTGAATTAAATGTTCTGTTTCCTTCTGAAACTTTTCTTTTCTTGGATTTATCCATGGTTGGCCTACCGGGGGTTGAAAAGCTCAATATATCACATGCTGGCGGGTGTCGCACATTGGTGGTTGTGATGCATATTTTGAGTGACAGGGAGCCACAGCAGAGGGGTGAAAGAGCCACATGCAGCTCCAGAGCCGCAGGTTGCTGACCCCTGAACTAGACACAAAGATAGGTTTTTTCCTCCGTGCCATCACTTTGCTGAACACCTAATTCCCACAGAACTGTTTTAGGCTTAAAGATATTTACCCATGAGGCTGTAGTAGGCTGTATTACTATTATCCTTCTCATTTTCTCATCTTTTTTATCTTCTCATTTCTCATTTTTTCTCATCTTCTCATCTTTCCTACTGCCTTCTCCTATTGATATCATATGATTTATCGCTTCTTGTTTGTCTCTTAGAATTTATGATCTATGACCTCTCACTTTGTTGTTTGTATGTACACTGAGAGCTTATGCACCACAGACAAATTCCTTGTGTGTCCAATCACACTTGGCCCTATAAAAAATTCTAATCTATAAAGAATTCTATAAGGCATATATGTTTCTAAAGTAAATGCACCGCTATCCCTGTGCCAATTGACTAGGCAGTAAGTCCAACTAATATATAGGATTTTACTTCTGAGTAAATCTAGAGAGAGGATTGTACTGTAACGTACATGCCTTGTTGCTATGCAATTTTCTAGTGATGATCATAAACTGCTAGGATATTAAGCAGCACTTAATTAGGCTAGTTTTAAAGAGTAAGCACCTAGCATCCAGAAAGCAACAAAAGATCAGTTTGTGCTGCAGTTAATAACGGGGGATTAAGTTGTGACTCATGGTATAAAGCAAGGCTGTTGAAAGCAGACTAAAGTTGCCAGTTTTCATCTCTCAAGCCATCAATGAGGGATTTTTTATCATTTTTGGTGACTCAGTACAGACTCGTGGGACTAGTAATTAAAATGCTTCTAATTGGCGCCTTAATTTTTAAAAAAGGGTAACTCGCTGCAACATTTTATTTGTGTAATTACTTCTCTGTCTTTTGTCTTTTTAAGCTAGGTGGATTGAAATAAAACTGAACATGGGATGGGAAAATTTTTACCTCCTTTTAACTTGAAATATATTTTCCATGTGTGATTTTTTTTATACAGCAATACTTAAGTTAAATGCAGGCTTTTGCTCTTCTTGGTGGTGGTATTGTGACCTTCCTGGAAGATGTCATCCTTCAGAGGTGACATAATTTTCATGTTGTTAGTGTTTGGATCACACTTTCACCATAGTTGAAAGATTCACTTAAGTAATAGGAAACATAGTTTATGACAGCAATGCCTTCTTCAAGAAATTAAACTTTATTTTTATTTTGTGTGGTTTTATTATTGACTAATGACTGTAGCAAAATTACTCAATTAAATGAGCAAATCAGCTTGCTTTGAAAAGAGTCCCACTGCTGTTTTCTAAATTTGTAAGATTGAAACTAGGTATCATTGATAACAGTATGGAAAGAGTGATGAATACTAGGTGAAAGCAACTGAAAATTTTCTATACTGTATATGCATGTACATATCACACACACACACACATATATGTCTGTACTTATACATATGCATGAAATGGTTCTGGAGAAGTGATTTGGAAGTAATAAAGGAGAATATTTGCAGCTCAGGGTTGGAATACAGATGGGAGGTTGAACAACCTCCCATCTGTGGTACAACCAGAACAATCTTGAACTAAATACACTCAAAACTGTAGAAATGGTGGTATATTTTAGGAGAAACCCTCCTACACTACCACCTCTTACAATACTAGACAACTTAGTATCAACTGTAGAGTACTTCTAGTTTCTAGGTTCTATCATATCACAAGACTTAAAATGGACACCTAACATCAAAAAGTACAACCTCCCATCTGTATGCAAAACCCAAGATGCTTCAGTGAATTGATTTGTCAGTACCCTATGACTTTAATGGTACTGGTGTTGCATAGGGATCAACAGACAACCAATAAATATAAGCAAATAAAAGTCCTTTTGTGTTACCTATGGTTTGTTTCCATATTTCATCCATCCATTTTTGACTTAATACTGAGTAGTTCTTGGTGGCTGAACTTCACTGTTCTTTTAATCTCCTCTCCTAGATTAACTCTTGGCCATTTTGGGAACTCTAAAGGGTAGCCAGAGCCAAAACCCCAAACTGCTGTAAATGCTGCTATAACTAGATAAATCCAGCACAATTTATGAAGATGGGAGAGACCCCCAATAAAACTTTTCTCACAGTCCTGAAATCTGAAATTGTCTTGTCTTCTAAGTCTTTAGAAGACATGAAGCACTGTAACATATTAAGCAGCAGATAAACCTGAGATGCTTCATAATTATTTTCACCTTGGATATCAATTGTGTTTGTCTATTGCTTGTATGAGTTGGGTGGTAAATACACAGCAGAAATCAATGAAATGTTTACAAGTATAGTTTTCTGAAAAATAAAAGAGGAAGTTGGGCAAGACGTGATCGCATATTATTACTAAAGTCCCAAGAATTGCAAAGAGATGTGCTACAGTAAACTAGTGCAACTTATTAGGTCTCATTTCAGTCACCGACTCATGAAATAAGCTGTAGGCAAGTTGTTATTACTCAGCCTCAGTCATTTATCTCTAGTATGAATATAAAACTATCGGCCAACCTTAACTATTTCAAATGTGTTACTTAAGTAATACTAGTAAAAGTTGGAAAATCAAATAACAAAAATGAAAACTGTACCCCTGTAATACTCCCTGGCCTTTTCAGAGAATTTCTGTCAGACTAAACAGAAGACTAGGTATTTGCATCTAGTCCTCTGGCTTTTTCCCAAAAACACATTTTCAGAGTGCAATCTGCAAGCTTAACATAAAAGGTGATTAAATCCTACCCTTTGAGTTTCGAATCCAGCACGCCATCTAAAAAAATTGCTCTGGTGCCACTATAAGAAATGCATTGCCTCTCCTGTAGATCTCGTTAGCCTTAAGTACTGTTTAAATACTGTTAAAAACTCACAGTTCCAATATCTGCAAGTACAAGTTGTTGACTAATATTGAATTTATGCTGAAAGCCGTGGCATCTTTATCACTTACAAAAAAAAATTTAGTAGCTCTGGAAATTTAGGTGACAACTTTGATCGGGTGTTTTTAGTTTTGATGTTTGAGATTATGATGTGATCCAATTATATAAATCTGTCTACGTGTTAAATACAGCCTTAGCCAAAATATTTGTTCTGAAGTTAACCCTTCCAAGGATTAAGTTTAGATATGTAAGTAAAACTGCCTTATGTGCCACTATAAGCAATCATTGCTCCTTCCACAGAGCTTCTAAAGAACAGTTTGCTCGTAAAACAAACAAATCCATTTAGCATATATAACTAATATTATTACAATATCTTTGTCCAGAGTACTAATTATTTTATCACTGACTTCAGCAGGATGCAGATTGTAGACCATGAAGCACACAAACATCATATAGTTCCAGATGGATGAGACTTTTTCTTCGTAATTTATTTTTTATTCATGTTAAGATAAAGAGATAGAAAAGTAGTAGAAAGATAGAAAGATAATAATATCTGGAGCTACTGTAAAATGTTCAAAATGCTCAATAATGCATAACTACATTATTAAAAGCTCTTTTGAAAACAACCAAAAACTTTAGTGTGAAATACTGATATCTTAACATTTATGTAATGGAATGGAATTTTAAAATTAATTTCCTTCCTGCTTATGTTAGGTTTTCTAGCTGCTGCCTTTACTTTACTTTAAAATTATAATAGTAGATAAAAAAACATCCAGTTCTTTTTTTTAAAAAAAAAAACCCTTTCTATTAAGGAGTTTTGCAATATGAAAGGATAATATAAACTGAAATCAGGAAAAAGGGGGAGAAATAGAAAAAATACAGAGTGCAAAAAAGAAAAGGAAAAGAAAAAAAAGAAAAGAAAAGAAGAGAAGAGATAGAAAAATGAATATTTGAAAAAATAACTCCAAGTTTCCTTGCAACAAGTTTAGGCAAATAAATAATTGTAGGATCCAACCTGGGTCATCGGGACCAAAGGTTTTGTCTTCCGAGCTTTCAGACTTATGCTGGAGCCCATCCTCAGGGCTCAGAACTCTCTAGCAGAGTTCTGTGTGTGTCAACAGCACGCACACTGCTAGACAAAAGTTCCCTGAAAATGGGCTGCAGCACAAGTCCGAAAGCTCAGAAGACAAAACCTCTGGTCCCGGTAACTGACCCCGATTGGATCCTACAATATTATCCTGGGACACGCATATTCACCTTCATTTATGAATTTAATAATTCTCTATCCTCATGACATACATGGCTCACTTCTTCCTATAACCACCAGCCACTCACAAATCTAAAAATTGTCATTTCTGTCCAAATGTCAGCAAAAAGTCCACAAAGGTTTTCTAGAATTTTATAACAGTATTTCTTATTTTAGTTCCGATCAAGTAAGCCAACTTTGTATTCCTTTCTTTTGCTTCTAATAATCTTTAATTTATCAAGTTGCTATTATAGGTTTGAATCTCCATTGAGACGCCTGATCCTATGCAGCGCAGATATCTAGACCTGACACGTAGTTCAGAGGCAATACTTGTTTAGAAAATAAGTTGTAGTTCTATTCATAATTAACCGTAGAAGAGTGATATTTGGGGAATTCTAATAACCAGACCTTTCAGGAAATAGGCCATGTGTTCACGGTGTCATGAAAAAAGCAGAGAATTCATTGCTACCACCTGTTTTAGGGTTCCATAAATCCTAATCCCAACCCTCCAGACATAAGGCAGTCCATTTAACCATAGATAGAGCTGGACAATCCTAACATTAGCAATTCTAAACTTAAAGGGAGAAAAAGAGTTTAGTTTATGTTAGCTTTTACTGTTATAATCAAACACCTTAATAAAAATTGTATACAAAAAAAGTTCAATTCCTTTAAAAAACTGAAGATGCTTCTTTAGACATGTTACTATGAGTTGTTGATTAACATTATCTAGTTTACATCAAATTACAAGTTTTCTTCTGAGCCCTAGGTGACAAAGTTTATTAGATGGATGGATGTGTATGAATCTACTGTTCATCATATTCTTATTATAAATCAGTTTGCCTGACAACTAATCTTACCCAAAGGGCACAAACCTCTGGGAGATTTTCTTTCATAAACCCCGTTGCGATGAAGGGAAGCTATGTGAAAGCAAGGGGATTTAAGCCCATTCCTTTAAATAGCATTTAGCAGAAAGTCCCAAAGTATTGCTCCATAACCCAAGAAAAACCCAGACATGTTGCCGTCAAAACTATACTTAAGCAGAAAACAAAACAAAACAAAACCAAAACACCTTAAATATTAAATAATGACAATACTGCATTTATGTACAGCAATGCCAGATATATATTTTTTTGTATTAACAGTGTTTATAGTTTTATTACCCTGCAATTATGTTATATCTCAGTTTCTTTTCATGCCAGTCTCCACTACACTGCTGCCTGAACTTGTTTGAGAAATATGAATTAGGCAGAATGATCTTCTTTGCTGTCCAAGCTGGTAGTTTAACATTTTGAGAATCTTTCTAACAAGTTTATTTGCTTAGTTGTCTGCTTTGGACAGGGATAGCCAGAAAAAAAGAAATACTAGAATGCAGGCATCAATAAATCCTTCTCTCTTGCGTTAGTTAAAAAAAAATATCGAACCATTGCTTACTTTTCTACATTTCTATTGAAACAAATCAAAGTCATCTTAAAACCCTTTATCTGCTTCCATTTCATTCTTTAGCAAGGTAACTGATAAAGCAAAACAAGGATTCTGTTGTCCAGACTTATACCAAAGAACAAGCAGAAAAGTGCAGCATCCCACTAAAATTTGTGTTTGTGTAGTTTGACTTTATGGTGCAGAAGACATAGATAAATGTCCTGCCTGATGGTTAGATTGCTCGGATAGATTCCTATCAGGGGTGAAATGCTACTGCTTTGCTCCGGTTCGGGTGAACCACTAGCGGCAGCAACTCATGGTTTGGTGAAGCGGTAGCGGTGGCAGTAGGAGGGTCCGCCCACCCGCCCAGACGTCATTACTTTCTGGTTTTAACCAGGAAGTCACCTGTTTTTGACCCTCTGCGCATGTGCAGAAGGTTTAAAACCGGATGTGATGATTCGGCAGGCGCACTTCCAAACTGGTAGGGAAGGTAAGTAGATTTCACCCGATTCTTATACATTCATTCTTCTTCTGTTAATTAAATCTAAACACAAACACACACAAAATAAACCTTGGTTTATTTAAAAAAAATGTTATTCCAATGTCTTTGCTTGCAATCGGAAGAAATCATTCTTACACAAAGATAAAACTTCTTTGAGTTTAGCTTGGACCCCTCTATATAGTTTTCTTGGCAGCAGGGCAGGAATGTTTTGCTATTGTCACTTTCCAGGAAGTTTCTCAATTTGCCATTTAGCTTACATCTGGCTCCAGTATTTCCAGTAGATCTATGATCTAAGTCAGGGGTCAGAAACCTGAGGCTCTGGAGCCGCATGTGGCTCTTTCATTCCTCTGCTGCGGCTCCCTGTCACCAGTCGGCTCCACAGTTGATAGGGCTTCCAGTTAGGATAGGTAGAGGAAAAAGGACATTGGGCTAGGAGGACACTCTATGGTGGGGGAACTGGACTTCCAGTTGGCTCCAGAACTGAACAGGGGGCTTCCAGTTAGGACCTTTGTGGCTTTTTGAGCGTTTAAGGTTGCTGACCCCTGATTTAAGTACTAACTAGGCCCAACTCTGCTGAGATATTGAACCCAAACAAAATTGACCAGGTACTTCTACTATTAAGACGAATTATCCTTACTCCTGTAGGACATTGAGCAGAAGCTCATTTCTAATTCCCTTCAAAAGGTTTCTTTGGAAAGCAGATTATGACAGTCAAAAAATAAGTCTCAGTGAACCCTAAAATAACAAAGTTTGGACTGGAAGCTAAAACATATAAAGAATGGTTGCTGGAGTTGGATATGTCTAGTTTAATGAAAAGAAGGGCTAGAATGAAACGATAGCAGTGTTCCAGTATCTAAGGGGTGCCATGAAGAACCTATTCTCCAAAGCACCTGAAGGCAGGACAAGAAGCAATGGATGGAAACTAATTAAGGAGAGAACCAACCTAGAACCAAGGAGAAATTTCCTGACAGTTAGAACAATTAATCAGTGGAACGATTTGCCTCCAGAAGTTGCTCCAACATTGGATGCTTCAACATTGAAGGTTTTTAAGAAGAGATTGGACAACCATTTGTCTGAAATGGTATAGGGCAGTGATGGCTAACCTTTTTGCCATCGTGTGCCAAAA
>JANHZT010003503.1:76504-88032 GCA_032468215.1 Stegonotus admiraltiensis | reverse complement strand
CAAAAGTATGAAGGCTATTGCTTAACACATTGTAAGCCACCCTGAGTCTCCGGAGAAGGGCAGCATATAAATTAAAATTAAAAAAAAACAATTGCAACAACTTACAACTGAAATTCCATGTTCGTTTGTGGTCCTTGGTAACAAATTACACCCCAACCTCTTAAACATTAATAAGCCAGCATATTATAAGATCTAATTAACATTATTTCATATTGTCCTGTCTACAAGTTATTCAGCACAAAATATGCTTTAAAGTTTACAGTCCCTAATATGCTGAATAATTTGTAGGCAGAACAAGATGAAATAATATGGCTGATTAACATTTGATAGGTTTTTGGGGGGTTGATTTGTTATTTGTTTTTGCTTGTTCAGAACTGGAAAAAACTAATGAATATATTCCACATTTCCTTCAATTAAATACCACCTTTGGAACAGCTCTTTGATATGTATGTATGTATGTATGTATGTATGTATGTATGTATGTATGTATGTATAGTGGATTTAGCTTCTGCCAATTGAAAATATTTGCTCTCATTTCATTGGAAAAAGTACATAATCAATCCAAAATCAAGTATTGTATAGATTTGATTGTCCTCATGACATCAATTAATCAATGACAATTAAACATAGTTCTCTCTACCTACTATTTGTAATTATGCCCACTGTTTGCAGTTGGAACCAACCTATTACCAACCAATTGTAATAGGAACCAACCAATACTATTGGGTTAAGCATCAAATTAATCTCCATTAGCTATTTCTCCTGAATACTTTAGACACAAGTTTTCAATACTGTTGTCATTTAAATCAGGTAACAGTTATAATCTTTTTAATTAAATTGATAAATTATTCATGACCTCAGTTTGTAGGTCAACAGATAATAGGGTGGTGCATTGATCTGAATGCTAGACAAAGAACAAAGAAACTTTTAAAACTCAATAAATGTCCATGTGACAATCAATATGTCTCAGCTTACCTGAGAGCAGCTGCAAGGATAAAAAGGTGGAGTCATATATGTTATATGTTGCTTATTAATCATTATCTAGCATCTCCAGGCACAGTTACATTAGTATGAATGAAAGGAACCATTTATTCTGGGCATGACATAAATGACATTTAAAGAAAAAATCTATTGCAAAATCAGCTTTCAAGTGTACTTATTAACATTATCATCGGCTGTGGCATCTGATTCGCACAATTCTATTACAAGTCAAGTTAATAAGGTTAATAAGATTGATCATGGTATTTACCATAATTGTTCCAATATAAAACTGGTTTTAGTGAGGTTCTTCACCAGGACTGCTTTTCAGCTTTAGCGTTTGACTGTTCTGTTAAATGTAACCCATTTTATTTATTGCATAAAATTACCTTCCCCAAGATTTTGCTGTGAGTTCATATCTAATATCCACTGTTTTCTTGAGCTCCTTGATTTAGACATAGCAGATTTTAGGTACTGTATATATGAGTACAGCTTTATTTAAAATCATATTGTGTTTGTACTATCTTAATAAAGAAACCATATTATTCATTTTTTTGGATTAATTTCAAATAATTAATTCAGAATTCTGATTGTAACCCTTAAATGTTGGTAGCTTTGTAACTGCTTGAGTACTATTGTTTCAGCTCTGAGTTTGTTTGATGACAGATGTACAGGCTATGCCTAATACAAAATCCACTTGTTCAGAACTGCCATTCTGTGAATGAAAGTGCTTCAAAGTGTAGTCTAAGCTATGGTTTACCTAATAAATCATTATAAAACAGATAATGAGTTAGCATGGGTGTGTTCACAAAGACAAAGTGCATATTACACTAAACCATAAAGTGCTTGTTTTGTTTTTGCTTCGACTAGAGCTGAACATTGTGGTTTACTTAAAATCATGGTTAACTAAACCATGGCTTTGCAGAAGTTTGGAATTTAACACCATAATTGAAAATCTACACGCAACAGTCTCAGTCCCACTTCAAGACTAAGCTCCTACACCTTGAGTAGTAAGATTCTCATAAAATGTGACCATCCATTCAAAACACATCCTCTTCTCAAATTATTTGTGTGTGTGTGTGCATAAATTTAAATAAAGAGATACATTCTGAAAAGATTCTGTTTGGAGTGAATCACCTGGCTTACAAATCAGCAAGCAAGTTGGTTCAGTCAAGGAGAAAAAAGCACAAGATGAAGAAAGAGGCATTGAACTTGGCATACCAGAGATAGATCTTAGAGCTTTAACAGAATAATAGAGTTGGAAGAGACTTGGAGGTTTTCTAGTCCAACCCTCTGCTTAAGTAGTAAACCCTATACCATTTCAGACAAATGGTTGTAGCAGAGTATCTGTCCACATTATGTCCCATGGGTCAAAAGATAACATGGATGTCTGAATACAGAGGTTCTTAGAAAGTTCAGCTTGGAAACTCAACAGAAATAACTTGGTAGGGTTGCTTAGTTTTCCTTTTTTTAGCCAATGAAAAATTTAGTTGTAACAGCCTTCAGATATGCATGACAAAGCCGTGTCTCTAAAGTATCCTTAAAGCCATGTTTTCAGTAGTTAATTGGGTAAAAAGTGGCACCCAGGAGGTTCTTCAAGCTGTTCATTTATTGATATGAAAACATTTCAGTATTCAGTAATGTCTCCAGCCAAATAACGAGATTAGCCAGTTTAATCTATACGAAGGTATATTCATGGCTATTTGGACTGCTGACCTAGTAGCCATCCAGTTATGTCCAATATATATACTGTACATAATGTAGTAAATCAGCTCAGTGAGGAGAGAGATGTTAAATATTTATATAAAGGTAGTCCTTGATTTATGACTTATTGCTTTAGCAATCATTTAAGTTATGATAGACACCCCCCCCAAAAACGT
Organism: Stegonotus admiraltiensis; assembly: GCA_032468215.1. NCBI lineage: Eukaryota > Metazoa > Chordata > Lepidosauria > Squamata > Colubridae > Stegonotus > Stegonotus admiraltiensis. Next base: position 85,174 of record JANHZT010003503.1, on the reverse strand, counting down.
ACTTACGACCTGGAATTCAAAGTAACCCAGGTTTGAAGTTATAATAACCAGTCCAGTCCCCTCCAGTCACGTGACTACATTTTGGGCATTTGGCCATTTGCAGTGGCTCATGTGACTCTGATTTACTATGTTTTTGCAAGAAACCAAGATTGACTTCTGGTTTCCAGCAAAATACACTTCATAGCGAACAATGGGTTTGCTTAATGAGCCAACATAAGCTTAACAACTGCCGTGTTTACTTAACAACTGGCGCAAAACATAATAAAATTGGGTGCAGTTACATAATAACCCTCTTAATGACTATCAGGACTTACAAATGTAATTGCAGGCTCAATTACAATACTTAAGTCAAGGGTTACCTGTATTACCATCAGGATCTTGCTCCATATTTCCATATTTTGGAATCAGTTTCTAATGAAAATGGTATACAGGTACTCCTTGACTTACAACAGTTCATTTAGTGACCATTCAAAATTGCAACATTGAAAAAAGTGACTTATTGCCATTTTTACACTTACGACCATTGCAACATCCCCATGGTCATATGATCAAAATTCAGGTGCTTGGCAACTGACTCATATTTATGATGGTTGCACAATCCTGGAGTCATGTGATCACCTTTTGCGACCTTTTGAGAAGCAAAGTCAATGGAAAAGCTAGATTCATTTAACAACTGTGTTACTAACTTAATAACTGCAGTGATTCACTTAACAACTGTAACAAGACAGATAGTAAAACTGGGCAAAATTAATTTAATAAGTGTCTCGCTTAGGAACAAAAACATTGGGTTCCATTGCTGTTGTAAGTTGCAACCTGTAGTTTCATTTAAAACTTAAGCAATGGGCTGGAAATGTTGGCTCTTTTATACGTCTTAACCTTGTCCGTTCTTTCTGGAAGCACAAAAACAGAACAACTGAGCCATTTTCAATTTTTCCCTACCTCCAGTTCCTGCCATGGGAGGTGAAAATTGCAATGTTAAATATTAGAGATGTCTGCACATAATTTCCCTTTGTCACAGTTATTACCGAGTGTATCATTATTTTACTATGGATGAAAGAGTCAGTCTAAAGTGAAAAAGGCATTGGCTTTGAGCCAACCATCTTTTTGACCAGCTATTTACATACAACCCTCCAATTTCTGATAGGACAGGAATGGCATGGCACCATGTAGCCTTCTCCTAACCAAGGGGCTACAAGAGTGTTCCACAGAAGCATACAGAAGTGAAGTCTCTTACTGTAATCCTCGTTTGCTATAATTTCATTACACTGCTTTCAATGACATGTGGCTGCCACCAAAGCTCAACACAATTTGTGGTTGAAATGTCTTTAAATATTAGTAGTTATTAATATGTATACAATTTGTGGTAACACAAAAATGGCATAAGTTTCTAATAAAGACTCTGCTGCAACATAGGTAGCAGTTCTGCAAGGGTGTCAAATATCTGTTGTTCTCCACCTAGATCAGGGGTCTCCAACCTCTGGTCCGTGGATCAGTACCAGTCCATGGCCTATCAGAAACTGGGCCACGCAAGCAGTGAGTGAGTGAACAAAACTTTATCTGCGGATGAACAGATCTAGGTTGCACGTGTGAAACCATCCTCCCACCTCTGGTCTGTGGAAGACAATTTTTCTTCTGAAATTAGTCTCTGGAGCTGGAACGGTTGGGGACTGGAGCTGGAACGGTTGGGGACCTAGATGTCTGCACAAACCTTGGGTTTTTCAGAAAGAAAAACCCAACTATATACAGTAGAAACTCTGGTCACGACCATAATTTGTTTCATAACTTTCCATAACGGTCATAAACCGATTTGGTTGTGACCTGAACCTAATTTTGGAAATGTGGCGCTTACAAAAAAAATGGCGTGGAAGGGGAAATCAGCTGCGGAAAAAAAAAGGTGAATTTTTTGGTCAGAACCCGATTTGGTCGTGGTCAGGAGCGTTCATGACCAGAGGTTCTACTGTAAATGGCTGAGCAAGAACTGTTGCACACAGAAAAAGGCAAAGTCTTGTTGAGAATGTTGAGCCACGCAAAGGAAGAAAAGTCCTGAGAAGAACAAGCAACATTTCTGAATTAGTCACAAGTACCAACAGAAGAGAATAGATACCTGTAATTAATCACAGGTAATTAGAAAGATGGCATAAATTCTATCTTCCTTCCCATTTTCTGCCTTCCTTCCCATTTTACAGGTTTAGATTATTAATTTAAAACTAGGAAAAAGACTACACGACACAGTTGAAAAACGAGGTTATTTAGAAAAATCTCTTGGTGATACAACCAGAAACAGATTTTACATAGCAGGCAAACCTGCACATATAATCTATTCAGGTGTAAAGGTTCAAAAGTTGAGCACTCGAGAAGACATTTTTCTTCATATCTAAATGAGGTTCCTCTGTATAAAAACCACTGTATGAATATTTTATGAGTGAATCATAAAAATAATTTTGGCAGAAAAAAAGAAATACCGGGTTTGTCCACCAAATTGAATTCTGTCTTCTTTATCATTTCACAGCTTTAGATTATTAATTTAAAACTGACAAAAGTGCTTCAAGACAGGATTGAAGAACAAGGTTATTTTTTTAAAAAAATCTCTTTATATAGCCAGGTACAAGTTTGCCATAGTAAGGACACATGGACCTATAATCCATTCAGGTGTACAATTGTTCAAAACGTGAACACTCCAGATGACTTTTTTTCCCTATCTAAACAAAGCCCTTCTGCATAAAAACCATTGTATGAATATTTTATAAGTGAATCATAAAAATAGTTTTAGGAAAAAAAAAATAAACATTGAATTTCTCTGCCAGACTACAGAAATAAGGAGATTTCATAACATCATTCTTATCCAGAAGGGCGAAATAATTATCTATATTAAATGTGCAAATATATATTATACTTTGGCTTAATACAGATATCCAAAAACACAGACATTCATATTATGTCTCTTTAAGACAAAATTTAAAAGAAATAATATTTTTAAATATCTATCCAAAGTTATGGTATCTTTTTACAAACATATAATTTATTCCCCTCATGGATGGTTTTGAAAAGGAATGGTCAGCATAATAAAATTCCTTGTTTTTGAAAAAAGTGTCTGTATATACCTGAGTTTATTTAATTCACAGCAGTGACAAATTATTTCCCTAACAACAGTTCTTCAGTCAAAGAATGAATTAAAAACACAGGCTGTAAAATACAAGCAGATGCAATTAAAATATATTCACGTTGCAATGAAAACGTGAATAAAATAGAAGCCAACTGCGTTTATATTAATTAGGCAAACAGTGGAGGCATTGCCAAAAAGATTTAATAAAGTTCTTGCTTTTACCTGTACAAAATGTTGTTGTTTTTTGCACCTGTCTTTCTTTAGCTCTGTTTTTCATGGAAGTCAAAAATCTCCCCCAACCTCATTGTATCATTTTTCTAGTTCTCAGTTTAGGAATATTCATTTTAGTCTCTTCTCCTTCTCCTCCTGCTCCTTCTCCTCCTCCTTCCTCTCCTCTCACCTCAGATCAACATGAACTTTCTTCAACACTTTCCACCAGTCTAAAGGCAATCGGAAAGTGATATCAGCCGAGTAAATTATGAAACAAATCAAAATATTTAACTTGTATCAGTAATTTATTGGAGAAATAGAAATATGTACAAAATGTTGTTGTTTTTTGCACCTGTCTTTCTTTAGCTGTTTTTCATGGAAGTCAAAAATCTCCCCCAACCTCATCATATCACTTTTCTAGTTCTCAGCTTAGGAATGTTCATTTTAGTCTTGTCTCCTTCTCCTTCTCCTTCTCCTCCTCCTTCTTCCTCTCCTCTCGCTTCAGATCAACATGAACTTTTCTTCAACACTTTCCACCAGTCTAAAGGCAATCAGAAAGTGATATCAGCCAGGCAAATTATGAAACAAATCAAAATATTTAACTTGTTATCAGTAATTTATTGGAGAAATAGAAATATGGGTATTCCTCAACTTACGGCCCGTCGCTTGCCAACCATTTGAAGTTACATTGGACACACCAAAAGGTTCTTACAACCTGGTTTCAAAGTTCCAACAGCCAAGTTTCCCCCCGTGGTCATTTTGGAGTGCTCAACAACCAGCCCACATTTACAGAAATTTACAGCCCCATGGTCAGATGACCATGATTTTCAAGGTGTTTGTCAAAAAACCAGCATTCACTTCTGGGTTTTGACAAAAACACCCTAGAACGAACAATGGCTTCATTTAACAACCACAGAGATTTACTTAACAAATCTTCCACAAAAAAGATTGTAAAATCGGGTCAATCATGTTGGTGACCTACTTTGAAACCATCATGTCTTACAACCCTAATGGGCAGATTTTATTACCATCATAAGTAAGAGCCATGCTGGCACTGTGGTTAGAATGCAGTACTGCAAGCTACTTCTGCCGGCTGCCGGCTGCCAGCAGTTCGATTCTCACTGGCTCAAGGTTGACTCAGCCATCCATCCTTCCAAGGTCAGTAAAATGAGGACCCAGATTGTTGGTGGAAATATGCTGACTCTGTAAACCGCATAGAGAGGGCTGTAAGACACTATAAAGTGGTATATAACTGCTATTGCTATAAGTTGAGGACTATCTGTCTGTATTTAGACAAATATTATCAAACTGTCTATTCTCCAGATAGTGGATACTATAAGATAGCAATGCATTGTAATCTGCTGAACATGAAGAAAACAGTTTGGGTGCTTGACAGAATATTTGTTCTGTATTTCAATATCAATAATTGAACTTCCCAGTTACTTAAAATGCAAAGTGGCTCCTAACTTCGGGACCTTGAACACATTTGTGCTTAAATGAAATTTAGCAAACTGAGTCAAGCATTTGAACAGTGATTGTCATTGATTTCAGGCAGGGAAGTCACTGAATTTTGTAGTCCACTGGATATATCATGATTAAACCTTGGACATTTTGCATACAGAGATTTTTCTTCCTCCAATGACACACCAGAAATAAATAAATAGCATCTGTGAAAGATGAACAAGATTTGTCAATGTTATTATAAGACATACTGTGTAGAAAATAGAAACAATGGCCAGTATGTGGTTACTGCCAGAGTGTTAACTGCATTTTAATACATTCTCAAACAAATGTCTACATCATCAGAACTTTTTAGTTGTTCTAAACCAGGGGTGTCAAACTTGTGATGACATTGTCATCACATGACATATCACAATTCCCCCCCCCTTGGCTAAACTGGGGGTGGGCGTGGCCAGCACATAACACATCCAGCCTGCAGGCCGCAACATTGACACCCCTTTCTAAACCAAAGCACAGATCGTACATCAGTAGAGCACTGCCATTATTATACCTCACTAGAGCATTGGCATTATTATAACCTTCCTAGAACAGTTTTGACCATTTAGCCCATTCATTCAGAAAATATATTAGAGATAATTTTTCTCCCTTTGGAAAATTAACCAGAAATTGAATAGCCCTTTTAGGGTCCAGGACAGTGATGGCTAACCTTTTTGCCATCGTGTGCCAAAAGCGGGGGGAGCGCGGGGGGGTTGTGCGCGAGTGTGCCCACACCCATAATTTTATGTGCCCCGCCCCCGTGCATGCATATGCACCCCCCTGCGCACTCCCTATTTTTGGCACGCAATGGCATGGTGGGCCTGATAGGTAAAAAAAAAAAATTTGCCCTCCCCAGGCTCCAGAGGCTTTCTAGGAGCCTGGGGAGGGTGAAAATGGACTTCCCCACCCCCCGGAGGCCCTCTGGAGGCTGGAAATGACCCATTTGCTGACTTCCAGTGGGACCGGAAGGCCCATTTTCTTTCTCACTGCAGGCTAACAAGTCCATCCGGCCGGAAGGTGATCAGTTTTCTGCCACATCTATTCATCTCCACCCCCTGCCTTTTATCCCCAGAGCTAGGGTGGGGCCTCATTAGCAGTGGTGGCTCTTGCTTCCCCAGGATCAGCCCATGGATTTCCACTGCTCTTCTCTCCTCTGCCTTCTGCGCATCTGCATGTTAGGAACAGGACTCAGCTGTTCCTCTTCTTCCTCATCAGCCACCTCCAGACCTAGGGGCTGTTGACTCTCCATCTGAGGACTGACAGACAGCCTAGGCTCTGTCTCTGTCCCTGTCCCTGTCTCTCTCTGCCAGCTCCACTCCCTCTTCCCCCTCCGAGCTCTCAGGTTGTCTTGATGCTGACCATGACTCCCATGCCTCCTTCTCCTCTGATTCGGCTATTGGAGGGATTGGGGTCCAACAGGCCACAGCACCCTTGCTAGCAATGCATAGTTCTGGGCACAACTAATATTCCTATCCTCTATGACTGCTCCCCCCCACAACTGGGTTAATAGGTACATACTATGTAGTATGACATCTGGTGCTGACTGACAATTAGTGACCTTCATGCAAATTCCATTAATTTAGAAAGCAGCTTAATACCAAATCAGGCCATCAGTGACCCTGACTGGCAGTGGCTCCCCAGAGTTTCCAACAGAGCTTTTCCTACCTTGACTTGCTGGGAAACATGCTGAAAATGATGAGTGGTATCTTAGCATGCAAACCAGACACTGTACTGCTGAGCTGCGGCACCACATAAGTGGACTTGTGACTCTTTTCTTAAATCAAATCCACTTCATTCCACTCTACTTCTGGAATGAAATAACTGATTGAATACAGAATACAGAATTAATCAAAATACAAAGGAGCTATACCTATTGATTGTGTGAGCATGAATTGTGAGTGGAAAGGTGTAGAAAACTAGAATTTCCTATTACATCCAAAATTGGGACTGTTGGTTCAAAGCCATGGAAGTGGAGTTTCTATTTGCGGCTATGCCTAGTTTAAAATGAATGCCTATATTTTATAAAGTCATAAATGAGCATCTAAGGAAGATCAGGAAGTCACCTGAGAGAATTATTCTAATTTGAACATTCCATCTGCAATGTAGGTTAGAAGGTGTAATCCTGGATCATTGTTCAGTTCTTCTGAATAATGGAAAAATATAGATCAGGTGCTGCAAAGAATCAAGTGCAATACAAACTGATATATTCTGAATTATGGTCAGAATAATTCTTAATAGTGGCATATGACATGCTGGAACAATGGATGAAGTTCCTTGCTGAGTGTAAAGAACACTTTCTGAGAGACCACCCAAGATGTCAAGAATTAGACTACACATTGGTTTTTATCAGAGGGAACTTGCCTTTAGTACAACCCAGCTGAAAATATTCAGCAGAAAACTCAACAGTCCCATATTGGCTTATTCACTGCTAGTGAACATGCTGAATTAGAAGTTGTACTTGAATGTATCATAGTATCACATGACACGCAATTATATTTGAACTAGTTTTGTATCTCCTTCCCTCTACCTCCAAGATCTTTATTCATACCGAAAGGGCTTAAATACTTTAATGGTGTGAAGGGACATTATTTTGTCAAGAGAATTACAAATTGCATTGCATGTTGGCATTTCAGCTGATTCCTAAATGGTAGCCCATGTCAGGGTTGCTTTTGAATGATGCTGCCTGCCATTTTATTTTGACCTCATAGAAATAGGTTAAGTACTATGGAGACTGTTTCGCTGGCAGTGCTGTGTGTGTGTAATGTGTATTTCAGTATCTCTTATGACTCACACAGATTCTCTTACACATTCACACATTACCCACTTTCTTCAGATTGTCTTTTAGATCAACGCTGCATTCTTAATATTAATAAGCATGGGGTTATGTAAAGATCTTAATGTACCTTAGACATCTTAAAAATTATCTAATTAATCCAGTGACAACTTCCCTTTAATGTGTGTTCATGGAAGATCATTTCATCCACAATTGGATTGGAGTTACATGGTAGATCAGATGAGGTAGCTGGCAAGTTGGCATAGAACAAAAGTGAACGGTTGCCCAGAAAAGCACTATTACTTGCAATCATTCATTTACTGACTGTTCAAAGTTACGACACCGCAAAAATGTGACTTACAACTCATCCTCGCACTTACCACTGATGCAGCATCCCCATGCTCATATGATCAAACTTTGGGTGCTTGGTAATAGGAAGGTATTTGCAGAAGTTGCAGCATCCTGGAGTCATATTAAATGCCACTTCCCATCTGGCTTCTGGCAAGCAAAATCAATGGGGAAGCCAGTCTCGGTTGTAGTCGTAAATTGAGGACTATCTGTATCAAGTCAATCTCTGTCCCAAATGTTTGGTTCAAGTTCATGAACACATGCACATCACTTTATTTGTCTAAACCTGATTATACTCTGCTAGATACCCTACTCTAGGCCTCCCTCCCTCCCTTCTTCTAACTACACTGCCAGTTACCTGTACTAGAAATGTGTGTGTTCTGCCCCAGTTATGGACCCCAAGGAATGTAGCACACACAAAGCTCCAAAAGCTCCGTTTAATACAAACAGACCCCTTTGAAAATGTAGGCTTTAACCACAAATGTCCTTATCAGCCTGCCAGGGATTTCAGAGAATAAACAAAGTCCAATAAGAGTTGGCAATCAGCCCAGAAACCAAGTTGTAACAAAAAAACTCACTCTCAAAATGCTCTGCGTTATGTGTGTGTGAACCTAAATAGGCTAAGGGAGTGGCCAATTAGCCCCAAGCCTTACCCTTGAGGAACCTCCTCCTGAGTAGCCACTCCTGCCTTTTGGCAGCCCTGCATGCTCGAGCATTGAGAAGAGGCTCCTCCACTTCA
>JANHZT010003503.1:58152-68286 GCA_032468215.1 Stegonotus admiraltiensis | reverse complement strand
ACCTCTGCTAAATCCTAAAGAATTGTCACATGATCATCAAGCCATGCCCACAAAATAAGCCACGCCCACAGAACCGGCAGTAAAAAAATTTAGAACCCACCCCTGATCCATAGGTATTGTAGCTCTTCAGATTCAGTCTTCAAAAGGCACTTTGGAGTATGCCCCTCCCCTTTGCAACAATTGAAAAACTGCAAACGCAGTTGCAGGATGCCAGAAAAAGGCCTGGCTGCCTTGAGTTGTTACAGTGCATTTGAAAATCTAGAGAACTGCATAACACGTGGGTAGGTATTGAAGAAGTTTGTATCATTTATTATATTTTCTAATTTGATTTCTATTTTGAAAAACAAAGGGTAGAAGTCTCTGCCCAAACATTAACGTCAGACTGTTAAGAGAAAAGGCAGCTTGCAAAATCAGGAAGCTGACACAGAAAAATCAATTCTGTGGACTTACTTCTTTTTTAACAACTTCCATCATTCATGTGCCAAGTGGTACATTATTTTTCTGCATTAGTCACCCAGAATCTACAACATTAACTGATCCAGCAAGAATCACTATATCCATTCTGTCTTTAGGCTAATTGCATTTTTAATCATCTCCCAAATTCAAGAACCTAAGCATTTTTTTTATTTTTAAAACTGAAATGAATGTAGAAAATTGTCTTCAGTTAATATAGTGTAATGTTAATCTGTGACCTTTATGAATGAATTTAAAAATGCAACTCGAAATATATATCTGCTTAGATATAAGGCCACTTGCTGGTTCCACACCTTACACTGAGTTAGCATTTATTTTAACCATGATTTGTTGAATAATTAACAATGATTTCCAATATAACCAATAGATTTTTGTTTATAAACCACAATAATAAAACAAGTGCAAATCATAATAAGTCTTAGCATGGAGAAAAGGTGTACTTATTATGTCAACTAGGCTTTCTCCCCCCAAAGTACATAGAGTTGCAGTTTAAATGTCACTAAAACAGATTTCATTCGTTTTGTCATCTTCCATTCTTTCAATTCTCATGTCCTCAGTTTATAACCGTTCATTTAATAATTGTTTAAGGTTACAACAGCACTGAAAAAAGTGACTTGCAACCCACCCTTACACTTAACAACTGTCACTGGATCTCCACCAGTAGGGTTCCACTTACCTTTGCTACCAGTTCAGAATTGTGAGCATGCGTGTGCGCTCGCTTCGCTCATGTGCAGCCCTTTTGCTCATGCGCAGAAACTTCTGCTCATGTGCAGAAACTTCCGCACATGCGCAGAGCATCCATGATGACGTCTGGTTGGGTGGGCAGAGCCTCCTGCCACCACCACTACTGGTTCATCTGAACTGGGGCAAACCGGAAGAAACCCACCACTGATCTCCATACTATACTTTCAGATTTGCAAGATTACTAAAACAATGTTAATACTGTGAGTACAGACACTACTTTATTGTATATTTACAGAATCTTCTAAGTCTGAAAGTACTTCTCTCCTCTTTCAACTTTATGGTTTCCCCAAACTGACTTTCCCAAGTTAAGATAATAGTTTTCTTTGCCATAAATTACTAAAATGCCCCAGGAAAGACTTATCAATTACCTGTTTCTTTCCTTGCCTTTGGATTTCTCTTTTGGCTTGCCTACAAAAATGTTTAGTAAAAGTTGTCTTTGACACAAGAAACCATGGACTGAGACTGGCTGTAGGCTCCAAAGGTACTATTATGACATGCTATGAAAAGTAAGAAATTAAATATCCAATCTGGGGTACTGGTTTAGAAAAAAAGCAAAGAAGATCCATTAAGAAAATCCAAAAAGATACTGCACATTTTTTTTCCTACCTACATGTATTTAGAGAAGTTGCCATATTAGTAATTTCGGATTAATATGGCTGATTTATAAAGCAATGCTAGTATTCCACTATAATCCAAATTATTTGTAGGTCATTAGAGCCACTTGTATTGCACCTTCTCAGAAATAATATAAGGCCAATCCAAAGCATTTTGCTCAGAAAAAATGTCCACTGAGCTAGGAGTGGAGTAAGGGTAGAGATACAATCTTATAGTTAACCTAGAAGTAAAGCCCAATCGAACTTAGTGCAATTTGCTTCTGTATGATTCCAGTGTAGCCAGTATTGTTAGCCCAGGTACTGTCAAATACCAGAAAGATACTCATACATAAAGAAGATTTTGAATGAAAATAATTCTGAGGTAGATCCCTTCCAAGAGGCATATAATCTCTGTACAGCAGTTCATATCATGACTTTTATTGGTGCTTGCAGATTTCCATGAGAAGATCCTATTTTCACTATCCAGAATCTGCAGATAAAATTAGAAAGTCATTGTTGGAGAGCCCAGACCGGCCTTCACAAGCATTTTCAGAGGTGTTAGGAGTGCAGATATCTTTAAAAGTTATTGATTTGGGTCAGAGGCAGATAGTACTGAATGAGAGGGACTGCAATCTGAGTTAGATGAAATGAAGTTCCTATTGTATCATCCACAGTGGCAAAATAGGTTTAGTCATGCTCTGATGGTCTTAGCTGCCACTATGTTATCCTTCCCATTAATAAGATTGCTAATCCTTCAGGGTGTTAGTTTGTCCCTCTTCGTAGCTTATAAAGAACACCCAGTAAAAGTGGCGCAAGTTATAATTGTCATGTTGTCAGAGATTTATTACTGCCAGAGGTACAAAGCGTTCAGCTTCTGTAGGTTCTCTCAGTTCAGTTGTCACACAGTTTGCCATTAAATCTCAACTGCTTAGAAAAGGTTGAGCATTGAAAGGAAAGACCCATGCAGAAATATCACTTCTACAGACAAGAGAGGTGAATTTGTCATGTCAAAGAATACAATTATGCCTATTCGTTGACTGACTTGCTTTGTGAAATGTATTGCATGTTCTCTCAGTTTAATGGCTCATCTGTCGAAACACATAAAGTGTTAAGTATTTACAAAGTACCACAATTACAAATAACAAGCATTTTAAAAATGCAGCATTAAAAATCATGCTAATATATCGACAGCACAGACCCATTTGCAGGTTGAATAAAAACCATACTAAGACTATGAGAAACTAGAAAGTAAATGAAAGAGAACTTTTTGTTTGCTCCCTTCCTCCCCAAAAAAAGCATAAGAAAGAAGCGATAAATAAAGAGATAGGAAAGTTTTGCCTTCTAGTTATATTTTCTACTGGCACTGCCCCCTGCAATTCCTTGGAGAGGTTTCTCAGAAGTGTATTGCCAGCTGAGTGTGATTGGCCCAAAGTCACCCAGTTGGTTTCATGCCAAAGATGAAACTAGAACTCACGGTCTCCTGGTTTCTAGGATGGCATCTTCTCCATTACACCAAACTAGCTTTAGATAGAGCTATTTAGCCAATGTGTCTATTGGCAATTCTCAATCATCCAGATCGTGGTTGTTCCAAAGGTGCTTTTCCAAAAGGCAACAGGACTTTCTTGGGGTTTTTCCTTGAAAACATTTCCCTTCTCAACCAATGAACTGAAGAAACTTATTGGATGAGAAGTAAAACATTTTCAAGGGGAAAAAACACCCAAGAAAGTCCAATTGCCGTTTGGAAAAGCACCTTTGGGATATTTAGCTGATACAAAAGACAATATATTGAATAATTTGGTCTCTGTCCTTCTGGACAGCACAATAAAAAGCATCTAAAAAGCAGCACAATAAAATAGCTCAAACATTGATTTAGAGCCATCGCAGCTTGTGTAACTTTGAAAGAAACTGCTCAGCCCCACTTAATAATCGGGCTTTTCAATCTTCTGTTTCCCAAACCTTTATATAGCACATTTAAATGAATTCCTCCTTATTTTGGGTTGCCCTATGTTTTACAGATCTATGTTAATATTCATCACGCTGTCATCAGGGTCCAGCCTATATTGGCAAGTCTGACCTTGAAGAGAATTATCAGTCAAAAAGATTTCACCCAAACAGCCTTCAAGCAGGTCAATTAACAACCAAATTTTTCCTGTCCATTCACAGAATGGGTTCAGGAATAAGAAAAACATCATTAGTTTTCATTTTATTTTTATCAAATTTAGAAACTCCCCATCTGATTGCCCTCCAGTGACTTTGGGCAGTATAGTTTTCTCATCTCCATCTCTCTAATATATAAGTGTTTATCTAAATGTGTTCGATGAATCACAATAAATAATTATCTTTTTGGAGGTTGCTCTATGAAAAGAGAAAGTGAAGGAAGACTACCTTTAAAAAAATTAGGGCATAAACTAAAGTGAATGTTCCAGATGCAACAATTCCTTGTGGCACTTTTACTTAATTATATAAGTATATGTTTGTTTGTATGTATAAATTAGTTCAAGGCCTGAGTGAAAAATAATGCTTCCAATGTTGTAAGTTGTTACCCATGCACTAGGAACTCTGTGGTGTTCCTTAACATCTGTTCTTTCACTTCACTTGGTAGGAAATGTTAGTGAAAAATGACTGTGCTGCTATTGTTTGTGAAATGAAAGCCTGCAGGTAGAACTCACCAATGCACTTCAAGCAATGTGCAATGTTTTGAATTTTTAACAGATCAAATATTCACTACTGAATGTAGTTTGTGTATAATATGAGTATGAATGCTGGTTGATGCTCGGCCAAAAGATGTCAAAAAGGTGAAATGGGAAGAACTGATTTGTGTGACCAAGAACAAAATAGATGACTTGTGATAGCAACCAATTTTCACAAGAAAAAGGTTGATAGCCCGATGAAGGACAATTAGTAGATCTCTCAAAGCGAAAATTGTGGAAAGTTTAGTATCCTAGAGGAGTGTGTTGGTGATATTATTATGTTCTTTGATATTGGAAGATTTGAGAAAGATGGAGGCAAATTTGCCAGTATCTGTTGTCATGCACTGAGAATGAAATTAAAGAGTGTCCCCACAGCATCATGACAGCTGACAAAACAAGAGCTTAACATTATGATCCAGAAATAAAACGTCAGTCCATAGAATATTGTCATAAACTTCCCTTCAATCAATCAACAATCCAGGCTCCAGGAAAAGAAAAATCATGATTATAGAGATTTTTTAAAAAGATGCAATGCTGTTATTCAAGTGGATGTCCTTGAACCTAGCACCACTATCAAATCAGATAACACTCAAACTTCAAAACAATGACTAAGCAGAAGTCAGAGTGCAAGAAGGAAATTTTGCTGCACTGTGACAGTGCTGGGCCTCACAAGCTACCCAAGAGACAAATGCAAATCTGGATTTTATCTTACCTTACCTTATCCTATCCTATCCTATCCTATCCTATCCTATCCTATCCTATCTTATGAAATGGAAAATACTCTCAGACCTTAATAGAAGAGACAAAAGTTTGGAATTCTTGTATTATGACTTTAAAAAGTTGTCTATGGTTGGTTGACTGAACAGTGACAATTATGTGGAAAAAGTAAACACAGGTAACAAAACAACTCATTTCAATTACTATTTAAATATCCCTATCTAAACTAAAGTTATGGAGGTAAAAGCATTACTTTTGATTCATCTTAATATGTATATGTTCACATACACAGGTATCTATGTAATCACACCTCAAAGGGATATATAAATTTAGGATTGACATCAGGTTTATAGTTATGTGTAACACTGTCACAACCCTTATTTGATCTTGAAACTTATAGCCTCAAGGGATTCACCCTGAGAAATGTACTCACTTAAATCTTAAGTTCCAAAGCATCAGAGCATTGAAAGGAAACCCTGGGTAATCTTCTGACACCCCTCTTTACCTTGGCCATATTTCACTACAATAATCTCAGGCTCTGTTCTGAACCCGCCACATCTTTCTGATCGTTTCCATTGCAATAATGTGTTGCAATGAAAAGTTCATTCATTTGCTAATTTAGTGCTAGTGCAACTATGAAATTGACCACTAGGGAAGAATCCTGGGTGAGAGCTCTCTTTGCAATCAATAAACAAGCTACATCATATTTTTCAATTTGCTGTCATCCAGAATGTTTTTACTTTTAACTCACCTGAGCTTGTCTTTCCCATTTTTCCTACATGTGTCCAGAATGTTCGTTTCCAATCTACAGTAATAAATTTCTTGTGCATTGTTTTCTTGAATGGCACTTTGGGAGTTTATCTATATACAGTATGTAGTTTCAAATAATCCTTTGCAGAAAAGAAATAATTACTACTGTCTTTGGGTTTGGTTCTTGCCTTTCCAGGTTATAGACTTGAAACTTAAGCCTGATATATTGCAAGAATTTTCTATACATTAATAATTTTTAGCATAATCTTCATGGAATATATGTATATTTGATATTAAAACCAGAAGAGGTAATTTTGAACATGCTCTTTTTTGGTTTTCATCCCAAATTTTGAATTTCTTTTCTTCCATTCAATCATTGTCTGATTCTCAGAGACTACCTGAACGAGTCCCTGCAGTTTTCTTGGTGGTGTTTTTCAGAAGAGGTTTGCCGTTGTCTACTTTCTAGGGCTAAGAAAGAGTGACTGGTCCATGGTCACACAGTTGGCTTTGTGGCTAAGGCAGGACTAGAACTTTCACTCTCCCAGTTTCTACCTCATACCTTAACCACTATACCAAACAGGTTCTCATATTTTGGATAAGCTACTTCCAACTCATTTCTTCTACATGCATCACTTCTTTTCATATCAGTTTAAAGATATTTATGTCCTAGCTATACTTTAGTTATGTGTTGTGACATATCCTTTATTCAGTCTTGTTACATTTTCATATGATTCCATTATATGGTTCAGTGAATTTTGTTTCGTAGACTTGAAGGATTATAAATTAAATATTAAAGTCAGCATCTTTAGCAAGACTTCCATATAATTTGGCTTCATTACAGGATAATTCAGATTTATAAGGCTTTTCTGAACATTCAATAACACTCAACATTTGGCCTCACATGTACCTTCTGCCATGGCCTTTGTGGGTGGCCTTCAATTATTAGTAGGCCTTTCATTTTATGACCTAATTGTGAGTAATGTATTCCATTGGTTTCAAGTAATCAAACTGCAATTAAGTTTAGTTCATTTTGACATCTCTCTCAACAGATGTGGGCCGTCATTTGAAAAAGTGAGAATCACTATTATTTCACAAGGTTGTCATGGTATAATACAAACAAATCGCATAGTTCATTAAACCTGTTGTACAAATTAATGAGGAGGAGAATTCCCACAATTTGTTAACATGGTGAAATTCTTAATTTTCCTATTAAATGCACCCTTTTCGTTCTACTATATAGTGCTCATTCTCTTCTGTTGTATTGGTTGCTATGGTTACCAGCTATAGCACCATTCTAGTGACTTTTGTCAACTGTCACTTTAATTATATTTTTCAAGCTTATTTTTGCCCCTTTGTGACATTTTCATGTCTGCCAGGCACCCAGCGTGGCAACTGGTACACTTCCAATGAACTGAGTATATTTTAGCAGTGTGACATTCATTGACTTAAATGGGAAACTGAAGGCTAAAATGCTCCTTTGATGGGCAAGGTAAATGTTAGAATCTACATTAACAATAAACCAGCAAGACATATACTTGTTAAATATATTCTTTATAAGCAATCATTTCAACATCTACTCTTTGAAACTACAAGGGTAATTCTTTTCTTCTACACATATCAAGTAACATCTCTGCTATGTATGGGAGAGCTACAGAAAACTAGAAAATTAAACTCACCTTGTTATTCTGGAAACAGAAAATGCCCTTGAATTTGAGACATGAAAGAAAAGTTGCTTCTTGTCTTTAAAAATTTACCTGGCTCATTCAGGTTTTTTTCTATGTATTGTTTGATATGACCTCAAAATAAATCATTTATTCATAAATACATATCCATGTGTATTTATGCAAATTTAGACTGATCATAAACAAGCCCCTCACCATAAGTATTGAGGCAGATTACAAAATGAAACCAAATAAAAAACATTTACCAGTTTTAAGAAAAAACTGCTTGTTTTGAAATTGATTTGTAAAAGCTGGGATCTAAAAGGCTAAACCTGTATTTCTTTTCGCTAGAAATATCTTGTTGTGTCTGCGGAGCTGCCGAGTGGAGCAAGGAACGTGCCAACACAGACGCGTTCTGATTGGTTGGTCCATAACTCCCTCCAGGCGGGAAATTGAAGCGCGCCTATTAGCTATGGCATTTTTACAGCTCAGTATATAAGAGCTGTCAACTTGTTCACGTGTGCTGTTGTTCTGTTCTGGCTTGCCTTGCTAAGGTTAGAACGTAATAAACTAATAAATGGTTAACTGTTAGCAATCCATTTTGCCTCATTAATTCTGACCCACGGTCAGTATTTAACATATTTAACCCAGGGGTGTCAAACTCAAGGCCCAGGGGTCTGATCCAGGCCATGGGGTACTTAGATTTGGCCCGCAAGGCTGCCCTGGAAACAGCAAAGAACTGGCCCGTGGTGCCTCTGCCAGCAAAAACGGAGCTTGGGAGCCCACTTTCTCTGGCAGAGCGCTTGGCCCACCATAGGTGCCTCCAACATGAGTGATGTCGAGCTGGTAACTCCCACCATGGCTACGCCCACTCCACCCCGAGGTCAAACACAACCCTGATGTGGCCCTCAATGAAATCGAGTTTGATACCCCTGATCTAACCTGTCCATTCAAAACAAGCATGATTTACTTAAAATTTATATTTGCAGGTTAAGTTTTAGAAAAGGTTACCATAATTAAAATCGAAGCCCAACCTAGCTCACTGTGGTGTGGAAGACAATGACCAGTGATCTTTGTGTTTGCTCAGTCAGCTGTCCAAGAGGAAAACTTTGGATGGGTGTTTTTTTTTTTTATCCTTCCTTCTTAAGTCTTCTCATCTTGAAATTGGATTTGGACTAAAACCTTTGTATGGACTTTATCCTTTCAGTAGTTCTGACCTTAAACAGGACTGCTATGAAATGTCCCTTCAAACACATGACATTTCTGGAATCCAACTGGAACATAGGATAACCATCCTATGCTTCTCAGGTCTTTTCTCTTCTTCTGTTCTTTGCCAGGATACCCTAAGTAGCAGGTGAAGGGCCTCAGTTTGGAAGTTGAAATGACCGAAGTCATGGATATCTGGAGAAATCCTTTTGTCTCACATAGGACTTTTTAGATTTCCAGTCTTTTGTTGCACCACAGCAAAAGTAGGTCACTCATTTTGGGGATTCAAAGCCAACGGACCCATGCCTGAGGTAGAAGCTGAAAGGATTTGTTGAACAAAGCAAACTAGCAAAACTAAAGAACACCACTTTACGATACAGACAGAAAATTATTTACATATGAGGAAACAAAACAAGAAATTCAGTACAGACCAAGAAACATTCCTCCACTACTGGGAACCTTGCTCTTATCCAAGGCAAACAAATATAGTCCCCCAAATGATTCCAGCAAAGCCCAGCACAATATGCTATCCCAGGATATGGCTGCTTTCTTCAAAATTGCAAAAGCAGTGTCAGCCATAGCGCCATATGCCCTATTCCTTTTCTTTGTATGTATAATGACAGTCCACTGCAAAGCCTCAGTCCAGAGTAGACCTATGCTGAGGGTGACACTAAGCAAGTTCTTTACAGCTTCTATGTAATTACTCATACTTCTAATTCAGCACATGTTTTGCTTTTTATTTTGTAGGGAGTTATCAGAAGTTTATGTAAAATGGTATGTCAGCCCTTTTAGGAGGACCAAAATGAAAAACAGACTCCACACATACAAAAAGCTATTTTTATTAGAATAACTATTTGAATCTTACAATATGAATGTACTGTTTACCTTCCCTCTTTTATCTTCATGAGAATTGGGGTGGGGGTGGGCACTTCTAAGGTGTTTTTACAAATTATTTTCTTGGTCTAGGCTTAGGTTTGGTTAATCTGATAGTTGCCTTGGGAGTCAATCCGCCCTGAGTCTCTGGAGAAGGGCGGCATATAAATAAAATTTTAAAAAAAAGCCATCCTCTTTGTTCACTATACAGTAGCAGCTCATCCAACACACTGTTGTGGCCTGCCAGCGGCCTGCGCGGATTGTGGCTGATCCTGAGGAGGAGGAGGCTGGTGTGGTGTCACCGGCGCTCGAGTCTGACAGCGAAGAGGCTGAAGAGGATGTGGTGCCCGAGGCAGAGACTCAGCCAGGGCCTTCAGAACCTCCAGAGGCTCCTTCAAGTGAAGAGAGTGAAGTGGAGGAGCCTCT
>JANHZT010003503.1:40904-52205 GCA_032468215.1 Stegonotus admiraltiensis | reverse complement strand
TTAACGCATTGTAAGCCGCCCTGAGTCTCCGGAGAAGGGCGGCATATAAATAAAATCAAAAAAAAGAAGAAGCTGGGCCTGGGTATAAGCCTCCTTGAAGATTGAGACATACTGTCAAGGTAATCTTTATAGATTTCATAGAATCATCTTGTTAATACCTCATTCCCCCAGTTACAACATAGGTGCATTTTTACAAGGAGAGAACTGTAAATTCAACACTAAGATGAATTACATAACTTAAAATAGCTCCAATTAAGAAATGAAAATGGGCCATTTTTAATTCATAAAAGTAGTATTACATGATGGGTATTAAAATAATTTTATATAGAATGCTACCTGTTGTTTTTAGTGCTGCTTTTTTATGTTAGCTCATCATGCTTGCTAGAAGCACTTCTGACACTTTGGTAAATGTGCGTAATAAAATTCCAGTTAACAAAACTGTCTGTGAAGTGTCCTAAGAAAATGGATAGTGATGGTACCACTACATTTATTTAAATCAATGTTAAAACAGTTAGTATTCTGTTGCAATTCTTTTTAAGACTTGAGGGTAGCAACAGTACTTGAAAAAACAAAATTTGTTTCAAAGCTGCCACCAACTGTTTCACTTTCAAACTGCAATCTAATTGAAATCTACATTTCTGTCAAAACTGTCTCCAGTTTCGTTTTGTCCTTTTCTTCTTAGTAAAGAAAGAGGATTCCATGACATACATATTCAGATGTTAGTATACTTTTTGTAGAAACTGCCGGTGCTTCAAAAAGTGCAGCCTCTTTAATCTACATACCATCAATATACAGTACGTGCAAGAGTTACTGTCCTGTGGGCTCTGACCCAAAACAATTTATGCAAGTACACTCAGTGGGTCACACACTATTATTCTAAGCCACAGGGAAAATTTCACAGCCAATGCTGTGCCATATGTCTTGATTTGTCAACTACTCTGCTATACAGACATCTTCAAGTCTGAAGAAAGTAAAGAAGACAGAACATGTGGGATTGGGGTAATTGGCACAGACAGTACACACCAGTCTGCCTTTCTGTGTCCTGTAACTGTTCATCAGTTCCTGATGAGAAGAATTTGCTTATTTCTTCCTTGAATGGAGGAATGTCCCCACTGTAGTTATTGATGGCAACCAGGAAGCATATAGAATTTTTATTGACAGCAGTATTTCCCCTTCCCCCTTAGGTTCAGGTTTGTACACTTTATTGCCATCCTAATCACAAAAATTTGTAATACTACTATAGGTATCCTTGATAAGAGCCTCCAGGAAACTGTATTTATTTACAGCTATTTGTGGCGCTAGCCTGGAAACAACATAGTTAAATCAATTAATATTTTCCAGCTTCAGCAATAAGGCTTAAATGCTTTTAGCAAAGGGAATGATAACTCAGCTCTATCACATATTCAATCATTCATTTCTTTATGCTTTGTGCTATCCTGATATTCAGTGCTGGAGTTAGGCAGAATGAGAGAGCAAGAAGTCTTGGATTGGAGGCTGTGGGTGGGGGGAGAGTGAATAGCAAAGTATTGAAGTGGAAACAACTGTGGCTATGAATATTCACAGCTTCCTGCTTTCCCTAAGTCCATGATGGTGAACCTATGGCACGCGTGCCAAAGGTGACATGAAGCACCCTCTCTGTGGGCATGTGAGCCGTTGCCCCAGTTCAGCTCCACTATGCATGCATGCGTGCCTCCCGCCAGCTGGTCTTTGGGTCTCTGCCACGCATGCGCTGGGTATGTGTGGGATATGTGTGCAGGGGGCTGCACACACATGCACGGGGGCAGTGGTGGGATTCAAGTAATTTAACAACTGGTTCTCTGCCCTAATGGTTTCTTCCAACAACTAGTTTGCCAAACTGCTCAGAAAGTTAACAACCAGTTCTCCCAAAGTGGTGCGAACTGGCTGAATCCCACCACTGCAAGGGGGGGGGGTGCATGCACCGGGGCCACGCACACATTGCATTTTGGGGGTTCAGGCATGCACTTTGGGCACTCGGTCCAGAAAAAGTTAGCCATCACTGCCCTAAGTGGTTATGTACAGCATTTGTCTTCAAGCATAGTGGAGAATAATTAGTTTTGAAAACATATTAAACCACCATGTGGATTATTTTCCATTTGCAGAATAGAAAGAAGACCATTTCATCCATTACCTCATGAATAAGTTTGGATAAGGTTATGAAAAAGCATCTGGGAGATTTACCAAGCTTGTTAGTGCAATTGAAGTGTTCCTCCTGAAAGCGTCAAAACATCCATGTCCAATAAGAGGCTTATGGATTGTCTCAAGTGGCATGATCATTTGTGCGTTGATAGATGATATGTCCACTGAGACTGCCAGCAGAGTAGCAGAATAGTTTTACATACAACCACACACTGCCAGGAGTAGCCTTTGGGGTCATGCATGATCTTTCCAAAGCACACGGCTACTTTCATGAAGGAGTGCCTTTTTTAAAAAACAAAAACAAGATTTGTGAAGAATCTCTTCTGAAAGCTTTGGAGAGACCATTTCAGCCAACGAAGATCACACTTTTTTTCGAGAAATACTTCTTTCTCATTATCTATCAAGGTAGAACCAAAAGAGATGTGTGAAGAAAGAGGCTCTCTTAGCTCCATCCTTCTTATTGCCTCCCTAAACTAGTCCTACAAAAAGAATGCTTAGGGAATTAGATGCTTTAAAGGAAGGAGGAATTTAGAAAGCTGGAATGGTCTGGCAAGAAAGCATTAAAGTAAATTAAGAGTTTCCAACTCAAGTCTTAATACTGGTATCTTTAAGACAATATCCAAAGGGGTCAAAACTTCAGTTGACACTTGTGGTGAAGCCCCAGCTTTCCAATACAGATTTGGACACATTCCCCCTCCCCTTCCACTGCTTTTAGAGTTTAGACACATCATGATTTGCAGATTTTCCCCCCTGAAAATTAAATTGCAGGGATTTTGAAATAAATAAATAAATCTCATTTTTGACCTCTAGCTGGCATATGCATTCTACAGATAATAATCTTGCTGTGCCTTAAGAGTTTTGTAAGAATTAAAGTGGCTATTGCAGTGTTTCTCAACCTTGAAGTTGTATGGACTTCAACTCCCAGAATTCCCTAGTCAGCATAGCTATTGCAGTGAATACAGTATTTGATACTAATTTGATTAAAATTCAGTGTGTGTGTGTGTGTATTAGTATAAAATAGTATACAACTCTCAAATAAAGGCTAAAATATTAGTTGTATTAAATTGAGTGAAATCTAATAAACTTTCAATGAATATATTCCTTGAGAATGGTAACATGGGATTTTTTTCCCTCCATGTTATACCTATTTTTCATCAAGATGTGCCAGTGAAGAAATATAACTATTTTTTAACCAAATTCTGTCGAGGCCAATATAGTTTACCTAGAAATGATTGGCACTGATATTTCTGAGAGTATCATTGATCAATGTAACGAGCCTATCATGAGGTTAAAATTTCACAATTGCTCTTCCTGTAGCATGGTTACCTGAAATTGCACTAGTAATCATTGCTGATGTTGCTGAAAGATTGATTTCTGAGAAACTCAGTGGAAAAGGCAGAAGAGAAGTTACTCCAAAGACAGCATATGCCAAGAGCAATGTGGTTGGTAGTAAAAAGGGAAAGAGTAGAGTAGAGTAGAGTAGAGTAGAGTAGAGTAGAGTAGAGTAGAGTAGAACAGAACAGAACAGAACAGAACAGAACAGAACAGAACAGAACAGAACGACAGAATTGGAAGGGATCTTGGAAGTCTTCTCGTCCAATCCCCTGTTCAGACAGGAAACCCTATACCATTTCAGACAAATGGTTGTCCAAAGTATTCTTAAAAACTTCCAGTGTTGGAGCAGTGAAGGAAACTGAGAAGTCAAAAATGTTCAGGAAGGAAGGAGATAATAGAGATAAACCAGAAATGGCTAGTTAATACTTTAAATCCCAATAATCACTTTAAAAAACCAAGGTAGTCCTTGACTTATGACTGGTCATCTAGTGACTATTCAAAGTTACAACGGACTTGAGAGCAGTTAATTATGACTCATCCTCAAAGTTATGACTACTGCACCAACTCTCAGTCACATGGTTGCATTTCAGGCACATGGCGACCAGCATTTGCAACTGGTTGCAATGTCCCACAGTCATGTGATTGTGTTTTACAAGGCTTTTTGTTGTTTTCTGACAAAAAAAAAGTTCATTGGACAAGCTGCATTTGGACTTGCAATCACATGACTCACTTAACAACCTTAACAAAACTGAATCTTTATTTAACAACTTAAGTTTCTGGCTCAATTGTGGACATAGGCCAAGGACTATACTACACAATAACAGAAGCAGATTTTTTTCTTCTTGTTGTATATTGTATACATCAGTTCTATCAGAATAAATGTTTACTATTTATTCAAAATATTTGGCCCTCCCTTCCACATTTTCAGAAGCTTTCCATGGGCTTTTATATTAAAATGTATTTTTTATAAAGCAGTTTACAAAAGGCATTTGCAAATCACCGCATTATACTTTCCCAGAAAAATAATCAGTCGCTCAAAATGAGTACAAAATAACAAAACAATAAATAAATAGCACCAGTGATTGCCAACTTCCAATAGGAAATACTATTGAAAGCAGCTCACAAACTAAAATCAGAACATTTAAAATATGAAACCAAATGATTCCACAGTATACAGCATATTAAAATGGCACAAGATAATATAAGCAATAAAAACACAATTAAAAAGCTTGGGAATGAATCAATCACCATCCCCTTAAATGCCTAAGTAACGTATTGAGATAGTGTTCTAAAGGCCCTGACTAACTTCCAGTATTGATTTGTATGAATAATGTTGTATAATATGTTTTTTCTGACAACTAGAAATTCAAGGATTTCATTGGGGGGAAAAAAGGGATTAGATATGAACTTATTTACTGATTCATTCTCTTTGCGAGCCTTTGATATTTCCAGAAGCTACATTAATTTACAGGAAAATACCTTGCCTCTGGACATCCCAAAGATGCTATTTCAAGAGGCAACTGGATTTTCTGGTTTTTGAAGATGTTTCGCTTCTCATCCAAGAAACTTCTTCAGATCTGATCGGGAAACAAAACAACCACTTCATAAATGCATGACACAACATAGGAGAACATAGCCATCAGGACTAGATTCAGCAGTCCATCTGCATTTAAAAGACAAATGCCATTCTTTTGAAGACAGCAAAGTCCACATTTTGGACAGAGAGGACCACTGGTTTGAAAGAGGGATCAAAGAGGCTATCTATGTCAAAATTGAACAGCCCTCTCTCAACAGAGGGGGAGGGATACGGCATCATCTATCTCCAGTCTACAGCACAGTCCTTTCAACAGTTCCAAAAAGACTCCACACCCATTTTCACCACTGAGGTGACCCTGATGACACAGATAAACTTCCAGGTGGCCTTAACATCTAGCTAAAAGTATACAAATGACCAGCTGTCTGCAAGGAGTATAAATCCTTCCATTCCTCACCATCCAGTCAGAGCTGAAGCAGCTGCTTGGATGAGAAGGGAAATGTTTTCAAAGAAAAAACAGAAAGTCCAGTTGCCTCTTGAAAAAGTACCTTTGGAACAACCATGACCTGGATGACTGAGAATCTCCATAGGCTCTCGACAGTTTTTTTTAATAATAAAAACAGGTTTTCAGCATTATCATCCCGAAGAAGCTTACTACTATGATTCTGCAGTTGTATCATGCTATTTTCTAGTAAGTTGAATTCTTGTCCCAATTCCTACTTCATAGCCCAGATCCTGTGCTTAGATTGGCCATCATATGGTTAACAAGAGAGGAAGAACAGTTTCAATCAGTGGCCAGTATCCTGGTGTTTGTGAATGAATTGCTTAGAGCTGATCTTCTTTTAGTTCATATTTCCTTTGTGTTTGGTGACTTGCTATATCCGTACCCATTTTGAGCTTTTTTCTGGCATTACTGTTAAACCACTAAGCTAACAGAACTACTGTGTCCAGTTATACAACATGTTAGTTTTGAAGGGGGACTAGGAGTTTTTATTGCTGTGAAGTGAGATGAAGGGATTATTGCTGTTTCACAACTGGTGACAACTCAATAGGTTGGAGATTCAGCTACTGACTGAATCTCCATACTGGAGGAATGGACAGAAAATGTATTAACACTGTCTGCTGCTAGAACTAAATTCCAAAATATAAAAATATCCATAATCATAGCATTTGAATATCAGAATAGACCTGAAAAAAGTAGACAACTAAGAAAATTTAGATTCCATTTGGGAAATGGAAAGTTTGTGGATATGGAAGTGTCCCTATAGTTTCTTCAGAGAAAAAAAGATACAAGACCCAACTACAATTACATATACTGTGGCAAAATTATTGCATATCATAGAGAACATAAACCTTCAGTTTCAATCAGTGGTGAGTTGCCCCTGGTTTGGACCGGTTCACAAGAACCGGTAGTAAAACTAGTGGGAGGCTCCATCCACCGACCTCGACATCATCAGGAAGCTTCTGCGCATGCGCAGAAGAGCACACGGCCCTATTGCGAACCGGCAATAAAGGTAAGTACAACCCACCCCTGCTTTCAGTGTATGTTACAGAATCACAGACATATGCAGTCATGAATGTTCAGATGTAAATTGATTTCCAAGAGAAGGTAAGGCATTTCCTCAGCCTTACCATAAAACAAAATGAAGGATACCTCGCTTCAGTGAAAATGCGTGGTGGTGCATCTTGCATTGGCCTTTCAAACTAGCAACATCTGTCATTTCTTTTACGGAAGGATGGAGATGTCCTTGCAATAGACTGTGTCTAGTCATTGATAAAAGAAGCCATGAAAAAAAGACTAAAGATCATAGTTCACTGTAGTTTTTCAAAATGTGTTTCTACACTTCAATGAAGAAGTAGTAATTAATAATTGATTGTACATTGCTGTTCAGGAAGACTTGTCAGATATACATCTTCTATATACTATCAAAATTTTTGTATCTGTAACCTTTAACTGGGTGAAATGCTGCATCATAGAGCAAAAGGTTTTCAACCAGAGTACAGAATGCCAGACCCATTAACCCATTACTATTTAGAGAATGAGAGTTGGGAAAGATTTTGGGAAAATTCAGCACTACCGGGCTGCTGCTGCTGCTGCTTTACCACTGCTGCTGTGTTGTTACAAGCATATGAACCTCATTTTCAGCATTTCTTGACAGCTTCCCAGCCATTTGTGCAATCCCCCACTCACCCCCTCAATCATCATCAGCCATATACCTCCTGGCAGAGCAGGGCATGGCAGGGACATGGAGAAAGGAGGGAGGGAGGGAGGAAGGAAGGTAGGTAGGTAGAGTAGGAAAGAATAGGGAGGAAGACTTTCAACGTTCTGTGCCAGCTTCCAACAATGAAATTCAATGGAGAATTCTATTCTTTTAGATAAAAAGTATCTCTAAAGTGATGACCCATAGTTTTTATTGTTGCCTAATAGTTTTTATTGTTACCACCCTTTTGAGAGTACATATTCAGAAATCAGAGTTATATATTAAACTTGTATGCTGCCCAAGCCAGATCCATAGGCTGGGAGTGGAAAGGGTTTAGTCTGGCAAGATTCTGTTTGCTACTTGTAAGCAAATAAAGAACTGAACTCTGGCTGAATTGTTCCAAATCATTTTTGGTTTAGCTTGACTCTTACAATGTTCTGCACATGAAAGATTGTTGACAGAAGCCAATGATCTAAGACAGGCCTGTCAAACTGGTGGCTTATGGGCCGGATGCATTATGTGCAGGCCATGTCCAACCTGGCTCTGCAAAGGCAAAAAACATGATGATACATCATGTGATACAATCAAGTTTAACACAAGTGATCTAAGAGCTCTGTAGAGCTCTGAGATGACCACAAAGCTTTTTTTATAATCTTCCTAAGTCACAGTGAAACTAAATAAAGGCCATTTTAATTATTTCTATTAATATTTCCATCAAAATGAAAT
Organism: Stegonotus admiraltiensis; assembly: GCA_032468215.1. Classification (NCBI taxonomy): domain Eukaryota; kingdom Metazoa; phylum Chordata; class Lepidosauria; order Squamata; family Colubridae; genus Stegonotus; species Stegonotus admiraltiensis. The sequence goes on along the minus strand of JANHZT010003503.1, from coordinate 44,252 downwards.
GACATTTGTGAGACTTCACCAGATTTTTTTTAATTGAAACTTTTAACGCCTTACATCAGGAGGAAAAGTGCAGTCTGTGGCCTGCATTTGGCTTGCCAGAGTGGGTGGCACTTAAAAAAATTAATCATTTGTTGTGTTTGGGGGATTTAGAGATATATAGCACTCGCTGTACTCCTCAACTTCCCTCAGATCAGTTCCTTCCCTTCTTTTCTTGTATGCGTTCACCCACCTTCTGTATGTCATACAAAACTTGAAACATATAGGAGTTGTGCATACCCACCTTCTATTAAAGCCAGTTCTTCAATTGGAAGAAGATTTATTAGAGTCTGGAACAGTTTGATGTAAAATGCAGCTTGGACAGCAGTCCATTTCTAGGAAAACTATTAACATTTAGAGATGTTACATGCACTTCAGAGAAAGTGATTCAAGGCTGAGCCAACAGAATTACATATCATTTTAATAACAGATACAGATGGATTGTATCTTTGGACACTTTCCAAATGTAGCATTTGCAAGGCAACTACAAAATATTCATCATGGTTTGTCGATTTACTTCATATAATGTGAGTCTGGCATGCAAAGTTATTTGCTTGTATACTAAGGAAGAACATTTAAATGGTACCAATTTTCCTGCAGACTAAAATGATGAGTTTAGAATTATTTCATCTCTCCGTCTTCCGACCGATTTTATAGAATTCTCTCCTACTGACAATTACTGCAGTGTGGACTTCTCATTCTGCCTAAGGATATATATCACATCTACTTTGTAGTTTCTATTACTAGTAGTATCTGCAGCATACAGCTATTAGGATATGAAATTTGGAAAAAAAGGTGATCTAATGTCATGAAATTAAGAGATACTCTGTATTTGTTTAACTACACCATTGGTGTTGGACAGATTATAAATTCAAATAATGAAGTATTCGCTATACTTTCATTTTAACATAGTTTAGTATATAGTGTACCAATTTTCAAGTTCTTTTTAACCAAATTGTGTACAAACATTATAAATACTGTATAACACAATATATAAATATAAGTATAAGCCTAATAAGTATAAGGTATTCAATTAAAACAGTATAAACTAGTAATTAAAATTACTTAATAACAATATCTAGCAACCATGCGTGTATCACTGAATAAGTCTTCACTTTCTTTCACAGGGATGGGAGGGAGAGGGAGTAACCTTTTTTTATTTGACAATTACACACAGATAATAAACCTTTAAAGGTCACATAAATCTTAACATACAAGAATAATGGGTTATGTTACGTGCTATGAGAAAGCTAATCGATTAAAATGAAAATTTCAGCGTCCCTTTAGTCTGCCTTGTTCAGCAAAACCTTAATACTGAAAATCTAAATCATTTATATTTAACTGGAGTGCGAGTTAAAACAGAGCAAGTAGAAGTACCACTATCGTTCTCAAAAAACCCCAAAATTATCTGGATTTGGTTTATCTCTATGGATCTTCAGTAAGCACACAGGATTTTCTGTACTAATAGTTCCTTCTCCTGTGGATTAGGTTCTCTGCCTGATTAAGTTACCCAACTGGTGAATGTGGTGGCAACTGCTGTCTTGAATGAAGAGTTGCCATATGCCACCTTGAAGAAGCAGTGGTGTGTCCCCTCCTCAAGAAGCTCTGTGCCTATTTTGGAAAGTTATCAACAGGACACCATTTTTTTTTGTTCTTGTTTTTAGAGATGATGGTTGACAAGGTAGCTAGTCTGCAGCCACGATGAATCCTGGATGAAATGGATTATATCTGGACTCTTTTCAGCCAGTATTCAGGCTGGATGTGAAACTGTGTGGTAGCTCTTGCTGGAGACTCTTGGTAGGACTGGAATAAAGGGAGTGTAACTCACCTCACCTTGCTGGATCCCTCAGCTGCTTTTAATACAATGATCCATGGTACCTTCCTGGAGAAGATGTGAGTGTCACTCTTTTTCAGAGATTCCCCCCCTTTGAATAGCTGGTTACATTGATGGTGGTGAGAGGAAGAGGCTGAGCTCTTGATGGTTCCATTGTGGGATGCTTCAGACCTCCGTCATTTCCCCACTGCTATATAAATGTGTTAGGATGGGATTGAGGTATCATCCATAGATCCAGTTATATCACTCCACTCTGGGCTGCACAGTGGAGGTCCTAACACAATACTTAGAAAGTGTGATGGATGGATGAGGAAAAAATAGGCTTAGATAAAACCCTAGCAAGATGGAATGACTGTGGATTTGAAAACTGACTTAGCCTAGAGATTTAAGCAATTCTTAGGAGGGTTGAACTAATATCCACAATATCATATAATCAAGTTTGTGTGGAAATGTTCTACATATTACTTAAATTTTGATAAGCAGCAGGAACTGAATGTTCATGATCAACCAGCCAAAGAGAATTGCAGTGCTAGAATTTCTGTATGTGCACCTAAACACCTATGCTTACATTGTGGACTAGTCAAATGGATGTACTTTTGGTGTGCATTCTCATGCATTTCCTTATCTCACCAGGTTTAGTCTGAGCATGACTACTTGTTTGAAATGATAGTTGGGACTTTTAAACTAGACTCTAACTCAAGCAATTTTACGGATTTGCATTTTTCTTGGCTAAAGGATAGCGAAATGATTTACTATTGCTACATCCTGGGATATTTTTTAACTTCCCAATCTAGCCTAATACCCTTGTCATCCAGAACTAAGCAGGTTCTGAGCAGAGATGGCCAAGAAGGGACTTGGTCATATTCCAAGGTCTCTATTCCCCTAATATTTCTGAGTGTCAGTAAGCATTTATCCCAAAACAAGGGATTGAAGAGTTTTCAATTCATTTAAGATGCAAGCTGATAAAACAAAGATAGGGATTTCATTTATTTCCCCAATTTATACTATCTGAAGGAAATTATTTTTATGTATAAGGAATTTGCTGTCTTCCTCATCAATTTCAATATAAAATATGACTGTGGTCTGTGTAAGGATGTGCATAGACTTGCATACACCAGAAAGAAGTCCTTTTTATCCTTAGAATCAAAATCAAAATTAGCTGTCCCTAATCATTAAAATTCATTAATTCCAAAGGAGTGGCTTTATGCTGACTGATGATTTAAAATGCTAAAACTGCAACATTATTATCAGCTTTATTTTAAAATTAGCACTGGGGAAGCTTGGGTATACACTGGAGTGTTTCTGGTGGCAAAATTCCAAAGCATATATTTACATACGGAAGATTATCCATGAAGATTTGAAATTTTATCACTGACAATGCTAAGAGTGAAAGTTAAACCAATTTATTTATTTATTTATTTATTAAATTTATATACCGCCCTTCTCCCAAAGGACTCAGGGCGGTGAACAGCCATCAA
>JANHZT010003503.1:14424-27843 GCA_032468215.1 Stegonotus admiraltiensis | reverse complement strand
AAGCTTACTTACATAGTTTGCTTTCCAAAAGAAAAAAAAAGATGTTTATTCCTTATGTGGACACTGAACAAACTGCGGCCACCATGAGTGTAATAATTCTTATTAAATGAACCTTTTCCCCCTGAAAAGGACTTTTTCTCTATAACGCAAGGCAATTTTCCCTTAACACAGATTTCATAAGCTGAAATCTTATGATTTTATTAGAAAATCATAAGATTTTCTAATCTTTAATATATTCAGTTCCTAAAGGAATATACTCTGTTTTCCTGATGCTTTCTAGTACAAAACCTCATCTACGGTTTTAATTTCCCTTATCCTTACTCTTCATTCATCTCCTGTCACATGTCCCATCCCATCCTTTCCTGAAATGCTTTGACAAACAGATTGAATGAGTGGTTCCTCTACATTATTAATGCCACTAAGACAATAAGGCAGGACAGGACCCAGTTTCAGTAACTGAGAAAGCTGCAAAGTTTCTTTGTCATCTGCCTAAAGCCCAGATGCGAAGAAGTGACTCTTATACAATATTCACTGCTTTGAACAAACTGTATTCAAAACCTTATTACAGTTCATGCTTGCTATGTTATATAATCCTTAAAAGAAAGACGACCAACTCAACACCTCCCCTACTATTCAAGTTAAAGGCATTACTAAAATAGCTTTTATTATAGAGGACAGTCTGGTGCAGGTCCCCTATGGATTATGAACTCTTTTGTTTTTTGGTGGGGAGGACAGATCTCCCAGGAACAGGTTTTGTCTTTGATATTAAATTAATGATGGCACATCGGGCCAGAACCATCGCAAAAGTTTTGATTAGAATCCTTTTAGAGAGCTTTCCTTCTGCGATCTGGGTCAGGATTGGTAATAGCTTCCTTTACCCATGTGTTGGGTTAAGTAGAAAATCTGTCTAATGCTTCTCTGCAGTGATAAAAATAGAAGCATAAATTAAGACTTCAATATATGGCCAAGCTGCCCAAATGAGAGAAATAGGGAAGAAGAAAATCCTCTGTATCTTAATTATTGCAAGATCTAGAGAAGCTGCACCAGGGAAAACTTCATGCGACCCATCTTAGCAACAGTTAATTCTCCTGTCCTACCTGATTCCAGCAGCCATATTAAGGAAGCACAATGGGCACTCACCTTTGCTACCTCATACTTTTCTACATTCTCATGGAATTCCTTGCCATTTTTTCCTTATAAAAGTAGGACCTCAATAGTGATGTTTATAATTTTACTTCCCTCTTCCCCCTGAAAAAAATACATAGTATGCTTTCACAGTGTGAGTCACTTTCACCAATCCTTGTTAGACAGTAAATAAGATTTATATACTATCAAGAAAAGCATTCTATCTTCTTTATTCCAAGAGACCTAAAATATAAATACTGCCTGAGATTACAGCAAATGGGTAGAAGAAATAAATGTCAAGGAGTGAATGTCAACAAACACAGTAAAAATTTATATTCTGGTTTTGTTGAACTGAAATAAAGATTAAACTTGATTGGATTTTTTATGAGGCCTTTATGGTATTATTTAAATCCAGTTCTTAAAAATGATGGTGAGTTCAGGAAGAAATTGAGACTTTAATGACTTTGCAAACATAACTTTCCTCTGTGTTACTATTTGGTTTTCATGTGTTACGGCTGCATTTTTTCATGTACTGTATCCAACTCCCAATTATTTTTTCTTGAAAGAGCTGCTAATCTCATTCTGAAAGTCCTGAAATGTAACTTTTGCACTGAAATGAACTGTACACTGTGGCATAACTTCTTCAGGTTGCTTGTTTATGGAAAGCAAATGGTTGTTCAAGAAATATTTATTTTTGTTTTTAAATCAGTAAGTGTTGATACTGTAACATTGAGACTTATTTAGCCATCATACTTCACAGACAGGAAGTGGAATGGATTGCTTGTCTCTTAATACTGTTTGCACTACTACAGTCTTCTTCAAAAGTGAAGGACCTTGCATTCCTGTTTGGGGAACATAGGAAAAATGTGAAAGTCCTGTCCTTTCATCTTTTTAATCAATCTGGAATTTAAAAAATAGCCATTTGATGTTGTGATCTTACAGATTTTTTTCATATGTATGATACTGTTAACAGAAATTTAAAATCATCTGAAATACTGTTCTGATTCTTTAGGTTGTTGGTGTGTACAATTGAAACCTACTTTATTATGTATTTTTACTCTTGTTTTCAAAGATTAGATAAAATATCTCTATGTAATAAGCCCAGCAGTCAAAATTTAAAAATTCAGACTATGTTGTTCTCATCCATTTGCTTTGAAAGGATTGCATTGCAAGTGTTTGTCTTAAATGTAGCTGAAAATCAAACAATAAAAAAGCTTTACTGTGATAACAAGAGTATTTGATAGAAATTGTGTTACTCAGGAAGATATTTGTTTACTTGACTGAAGCTTTATATCATTTATAAGATGATGAGACAGCAGGAAAAATATAACAATTAATTGTAGCTAAATTTGGCAGGTGTAATGTGGAGCCACAACAAATTTAATACAGATCAAATACCTTGGACAGCATTCCACTTCATCAAATATGCAGATGCGATCCTTAACAGTGATTGGGTTCATGCATATACAAAGCCATGGTTACTTGAATAAGTGACAATTGTCTGGATTCATGTAACAGTAAACCAAGAATTATATGATAATTTAACCAGATATGCAAAACTGCCAATGTTTCTGGTAGAGTTCATTGTATTCTTACTTGTTTTGGGGATGCTGCAAGACACTATTATTTAATTTAATTCATATATGCTGCCTTTCTCCCATCATGGAATTCAAAGGATATTCATGGAGGTTTTCAGATAATCTTTTACCAGGCATTGACTAGACACATAATGCCTTCATTTGTGAGACAATAATACCTGTTTAGATTCAGCAAGATGGCCACATCGTATGTCCCTGTCTTTTAGATATCTTTTTAGAAAGGCATAAATACTGATATTTATTTTTACTTCCACGAAAGGCATTGTTAGGTACACCCAAGACTCCTAATAAGTGAAAGTAGTTTCCCCTTTGCTAGCAAGCGAAGCTGGCTTGGAAAGACAGAGAATATTCTGTGTTGAGCGGGGAATGTAGAAGCTGTAGAGAATCCCATTGTCAGCATGCTGGCATACATCCTGTGATGTGCATTCTTGAAATCAAGGCAGTTCTTGGGCTAAAGAAAATGTCCTTATTCTAATATGCAAGTAGTTGAGTAATCCATTATCCAATTGGTTTAAAATACTAACAAAGATGATAAAGGATCTGGATGCTAAACCATACAATAAATGGTTGAGGGAGCTAGGTATTTCCAGCCTATTGAAGATAAGGATTAGAGGTGGGGGGAACAAGATGCCTATCTTTCAGTATTTAAGGGCTGGCACAAAGAAGAAGTGAATGACTTATTCTCCAAAGCACCAGAGGGCAGGACAAGAAATGTTATTTCCCATGTTATTTCATGGGAATGTTATTTCCCATTCCCAAAGTTGTTAAAGACAGATCCAATCTAGATATAAGGAGAAATTTTCTTACAGTGAGAACAATTAATCAATGGAATAGATTTTCTTCTGGAGTTGTGGGGTCTCTGTCACTGGAGGTTTTCAAAAATAGATTGGACAACAATTTGATCGGTGTGGTATAAGGTCTCCTGCTTTGAGTTGGGGGTTGCACTAGAAGACCTTTTGGGTCCTTTTCAACCCTATGATTCTATGTTCTAAGTTTTTCCCCCCTTTGGAGTTATTGACAGAAATGAGAATAGCTTTCTTCCCCCTTTAGATTCATGTGTCTAAATTCCAGACCTTGCTTAGATGTAAAAATAACTTAAACAGTATTGATTTATTTACTGTTCTTGCCAAGTAATTGAATTGAGGCTCATTTCTTTTGCACACAACTTTCCTATTAACTGCATTACATGCAACTTGTGAATGTTGCTGACTAGAAACTTGAATATGACGTTCTAGTTATCTAAAGATCAGTTTCCTCATTAAGGGTCAGTCAAGAAGTTAATCACGCTTATATTCCATTGAAATATGTGGGACATATAATATGTGAGATTAAATTTATTTTTGAAGTCAGAGAATCAGCAAAAGGCCTAATTAAATCCGTGGAGCTGGAGAAGGAATGCCACTCCCCATTGACTTGTCAGAAGGTCACAAAAGAGGGTCACATCACCTTGGGACACAACAACGGTCATAAATATGAACCAACTGCCGAGCATCTGATACGGTCATAGGGAGGCAGGAAAGGTAATAATTTTGAAAAATGGCCATAAGTCACTTTTTTCAGTGCCGTTGTAACTTTGAATGGTCACAAAACAAACTGTTGCAAGTTGAGGACTACTGGTTAAGACCAAATACTTCCTCAAAGATAAATAGCTGTGAGATTCATCTATTTGAAAAGAACATAATTCAAGCACTTCTAAGCCATTAGATCAGGGGTGTCAAACTCAATTACATTGAGGGCCGCATCAGGGTTGTGTTTGACCTTGGGGGCCAGGGTGGGTGTGGCCAGCTCAATGTCACTCATGTCATGCCTGTGGCAGCCCAAGCACTCTGCCAGCAAAAACGGGCTCCTGAGTTCCATTTCAGCTGCGACGGCCTCCTGCAACCCTCTGCCTGTGAAAATTGAGCTCAAGTGGGCTGCATGCAGCCCTCCCAAGCTCCCTTTTTGTTGGCAGAGGCACTGTGGGCCGGTCCTTTGCTGTTTCCAGGGCAGCCCGCGGGCAGATCTAAGCATCCCATGGGCCAGATCGGGCCCCTGGGCCTTGAGTTTGACACCCCTGCATTAAGAGAGTTGCAAAATTATTGCAACCCTTTGAACATTCATTTTAAAATGGGGATTTGTCCACTAGGAAAATGTATTTTCTCAAATGCGCTCCTTGAGGCAATAAAGAGGTATAGTTGATAAAGTAAATTGAAACATGTCATTTCTTTTTCAAACTTGTGTTGACATTGCAGCAAGTTTGAAAAAGTTGATGTTTGGTCCCAGTTCTCGGTTCATTTCTTACTTCTAGGAGTATTTATTGGTTGATAAAGTAAATTGAAACACGTTCTTTCTTTTACAAACTTTAATTGGCATTGGAGCAAGTTTGCAAAGATGAACGAGATGACCACTTTTGGTTCTAGTTTACAGTTCATTCCTTACTTTTAGGAGGAACAGAAAATGGGAATGTTGATTAATTTGCAAGGTGGGAGAAAATATCTAGCATTATTAAAAAGAAATTTTGTGTCTTCTTTTCATTTTTGCCAGTTTCTTCCCTTATTTACAATTGTATACCTCTGATTGAGTATTAATGATATCCATGAACATGTGTTTGAAGATGTATGTGTTGTAGCCATATGAATGCTGCAGGTAGCTTTACTTTTCGAGTTTTGAAGAATGTAGACTGAGACTATAGCATGCCTAATACATAGATTCCTTAATTGACTGGCTAATGTAAATATAATTCTTATGACCTTTCATAAGCTTCGGCAAAAGGAGTTAAGAATGGTCAGTTTTATCTATGGACTACTAGACACATACTCGCTCCTCTATTCTTTCAGCTTGTTGCCTTTGTCACCCACTGCATAGGGACATTGTAGCTAGTCTTTCAGCATGCAGTTGCAATATTCAGCAAAAGAGGACTGCTACCATATAAGAAATAATTTTGGCAGATAAAACTTTACTACACCCTGCAGCATAAAAGAGCAAGGTGATCCTATTGAAACATCCTGTGTTCTGCACAAGTGTTAAAGATACCAAAGCAAAGCCCTCTTAATGTTTGGAGCATAAGTATTCCTAGAGGTTTATGTACTAATGCACACATTACTTCTTGGAAGTGATGCCAGGCGGAAATACTGCAGAAAGCTTGTTCATCAAAATCCTACACTTAGTTGGCACTGTAGATGGATTCTTGGAACTTCAGTTTTGTACCTGTTGTTTTTTTCTAATGTTACCTTTTATTGAATTAGGGAAATTGCCTTAGGTAAGTGTTTTTTAAACTCGTTACTCAAAAGATGTCACAGATCTATAAGAGCTATTCGCATTAGAACTGAAAAGGAAAAAAGGATATTTGTGAGATAAAAATATGGAGCATTGTATATCATTAGCTGCAGCTGAGAGAATAGACAGGACAGGATTCCCCATGGAATTCTGAAACAGATGCTTAGAAAAATTATAGATATCATTTTGGAAAATAAAATAAAAATGTATTTGTTGCAATCACAGCTTGAGGAAGAGAAATTTCTTTGGAAAGGTAATAGCAACATTTGTAAATGGCAAAATTTTGCATCATAGGGAGCACCAAGAGCCCTGGTGGTGCAGTGGTTAGAATGTGGTATTGCAAGCAGAACTCTGCCCACAGCCTGGAGTTCGATCCTGACCAGCTCAAGGTTGACTCAGCCTTCCATCTTTCCAAGGTCGGTAAAAGGAGGACCCGGATTGTTGAGGGAAATATGCTCACTCTGTAAACTGCTTAGAGAGGGCTGTAAAGCACTATGAAGTGATGTATAAGTCTAAGTGCTGTTCCTATTATAGAGACTAAATTGTAGCCCGCATTTGAATGTGGGAGCTAAGCAATTTGTTTCCAGAGGTACATAAGTATTGGTCTTTATAGGAAATCATGAAATTGATCTAGATAGCTCAGAACTGTCTGTGTCAGGGATAGATAACCTAGTATCCTTTAAGATCTTTTATATTTTCATTGCCATGTCACCCCTAGCCATCATGAGTTGTAATCCAAAAATTATAGAATACCTCAGATTGCCTATTCCTAGTACCTGTGAATGACAACAGCTCTCCAAAGTTTCAGACCAGATTTTTTTTCACAGCCTTTTTTTCAATGCTGGAGAGAGAACTTTTGGTGCATGGACCATTCATTGGTGATTGCACTACAGCCCCCTTTTCCATTTAAGACCGAAAAAATTAGGTCCACTTCATTTCTGCTTTTCTTATGGATTTGTAAAAAGAAAGGATGTGTGATTTCTCACAGATGTTAAGGTAAAAATAGAGAAATGGTTTATGTTTTCTTCTTCGTTTATAAAGTTTGCGTTCAGCTTTATGAATTTCAACCAGGAAAAGCTTTGAGAAAGGAAAAAAGATGAATAAAATGTGAGATGAGATTTTAATTTGTTTAGTTTATTGTGTGAGACCTACTTTTTAAAATAAACACGCATAGACTATGCCCCTAAATTTCTTTAGTATGCTCAATCATATACCGGTAAAAAACCCATAAATAACCATAGTCAAGGACTAGTGTTTGGTATTTATTAACAAATCGCTTTATTGTTTGTTATTTTATAACTGGCCAAAATATGTTGTAACAAATTTATTTCTGTGGTAATAACTTGAATAGCTTGGAGACATTTATCTAAGGCTATCCTGGATTCTCTTAATAAGGCTTATGATACGTAAGAAGGGTAAAGCTATTAAGAGAATTACTTAGAAATCTCAAACTGGAATTATATTAATCATGTAGACGCTAATTGCCCCTTTGTAGGGTTCTGTTCCACAGTTTCTTACCTCTCATTATGATTCTTTATTAATTAATCATTTAAATGGTTATTTTATTTCCAGTTAAATTTATTAATAATTACTATAATCACACAGCTATCTTTAATGTAAACAGTTTTCATTATCCCCGGCATCTATGTATGAGTGCTGTCATTTAAACAATGTTTTTGCTACTACAATTGTTTTTTACATGCTGCTTTCATCAATAAAGTAAATAAATTTGTTTTTCTATTAATTAAATGTGTAATTGTTAATACAATTTTCATCTTCATTATTGCCTTTATGTTGTGTTTGGATAAGTTAGTTCCTCGCATTCAGACATGTAAACAGTTGATGCTTCTGCTGCTATCCATTACCAGATAATATTATGATGCTCCTCTGTTTTACATTAACCAAGCTCAATAGATCAGTGAGTTTCCATTGCATTATACATTAACAGTTTTCATATGGGAATTCTTGCAATACAAAAATAATGTAAGATTTGGCATTATAGAGAAACGTGAGAAGTTTGAGCAGAGATTCTAGCTTTTTATAAGTGACTGCTATTTGTTTCCGAATGGTTAAAAGCAAAATGTTAGATGTCAGCACACAAGCCATTTGCTTTGGAATACTGCAGTAGAGAATCCAAAAAACCTTCAAAGCTATGAGTATACTTAGTTTATTTATTTAATACATTTTACCTTGTCTTTCTGCTGAAGTAAGTATTCATGATGACTTAACAGCTTTAAAAAATTAAAATATTAAAATTTAAAACTAATTAACAAAAGTCAGCAAAATATCCCATCTTTAGAAATTTTCTAATGGATGAGAGATTGGGGGGAAGAGTGTCTCCCACACTCTGAACTAACAACTGAGGTTTTCTTTTTGGGGGTTAAAAGGTGACAGCTGAGACTTAAAATGGGCCTTTCCAGCAGATCTTAACATAATTTGTCACAATTATTTGGTGATTGATTGGTGGCTATACAAAAATGATAAACAAATAAACAAACAAATACTCCCCAGCTCTCTCTATGGAAAAATAATGGCAAATATTGTTTTACAAACACATATAAAATCCATATTTTTTAACAGTCCTTATTCAAGGAAAAATAATATTACCAGCTATATTTAGCTTGTGTTCTCTTTTGCATTATATTAAGCACGCGTGTACAAATATATATAGAGTGTAGATCTAGTCCTGCTATTGCAGCCAAGTGTGATTCCAGAATTAATGCTAGTATAACATAATTTCATATCTGTGCCCAAGCAACAATAGCAGCAGCAACAAAACAACAGTGGTTGAACAAATGAAAGCTAATAGCAATGTGGAACAATAAACTACACCTTCTAGCAACTGCAAGATCATTAGTTCATGAACTCTCAGAGCAGAGAGACAGAGTCATGTAAAACCCTGTGCATGGGGACATGACATAATACAACACCTGTATGTTTCTTCTCTGAGAGCTTAAGGGAAGATGGACTGGACTATAAACCCATTTTCAGAGCTTCTAGGCATCCCTTCCTGAAGCTGCCGAGTGTCAGCACTTGGATAGCTCCTAGATCTAATCCCTGTATACTAGGGGTGTCAAACTCACATCGTCACAGTGGCGTCATTTGATGTATCGGGATTTTTCTCGCCTTTGCTAATCTGGGTATGGGTGTGGCCAGCACGTGATACATCAGGCCCACAGGCCGGGAGTTTAACAGCCCTGGTGTATACAGTATAATCTAAAGTTTGAAGTTCCGTCAATTAAACTCTCAGTAAAAGATCCAAAGTATAATATCTTGACTATCTGTATCTGATAATTCTCAATCAGGATAAATCCAGTAATTTAGTGCCTCCTGATGGTCAATGTAACTAAACAGCAAGAAATATACTATGTAAAAATAGAAAGAAAACCTATTAAACATAGTCTTTGACTTGTAACTAGTCGCTTAGTGACTGTTTGAAGTTATGATGGATTGCTCCCAAAATGTACTTACAACCTGGTTTTGAAATTCCAGTTCCCCCACCCCCTGTAATGTGACCACATATGAACCAAACAGTAAGGGTCAGAGTCTCTATTTGAAGATCCTGCAATACCAAGATCCTTAGGCGATGCAGTGCTTGAATAGAAACTCACAATTTAATATGACAATTAAAGTAATTAATTTACTTTAATTAAAAGTAAAATTAAAGTTAGAATTTCTTGCATATCTGAATAGTGGAATGAAAAATCGGAATATCAGTTGGTCCAAATGTTCACCATGGTATAAATATGCTTATGATTTAAAAATGAACATTCTAAAACTCTGGTATTCTTTCATGTTTATGGGGAAACAGTATGATTTGTATTCTGGGCAATCACTCTGCTTGCTTATTTTACCTTTAACATGCTCTACCTTAGCTTTTTCTACCTTTGCCCTTTAGCTTATTAATAGGCAGTTCTAATTCATTGAAGGCCATCTATTGCGTATAATATTCTATTGACCCCTTCTTTCAATATGGCAGTCTGATCTTATTTTCTCCATCTGTGTAATTACTGAAGTACTGTTCCATCTGCCATCCCACTACCTCTTTTATTTTTATTCTCCTTCTATTATTTTTTCCCAAAAATATCCTTAGGTGGTAATGATATTTCAGTGGTAAGATATCTCTCAATATGATCTAGCAAATAATTTTTTTGTCAGCTCCCCTGTATGGGTTTAATTGTTTTCCTCTTTGTCACTGGAAGAAATACGACAATTTCCTGGTGGATTCGCCTTCTGTCATCCTTTTTATTGCATTTGCAGTTTTTTTTCACTAGCTTACAGCAACATTTCTTCTCTGTCGGGGCCACTATGGAGAATAGGCCTTCTGCCCACTTTTCTGTTCAATTTTTAAAGTAATATTTCTTAGCGCACCGTTTTTAAAATTATTCCTCTTGCAGAAAACTGAAGCAGGTTATGTCATACTCTACATTACATTCATTTCTTAACAGATTGCTGCCGGTCAAAAATACAGTACATTTTTTTTTTCTCTTTCAAAGATGCTCAAGAAAAATACCAATTAACAAGAAACACTAATATAAAATCACTAATGCATTTAGAAAGAGCCTGGTATCTCCTTTTAACAAGTTTAACATATTTTATTGCAAAGCATAAGCTTTTGTGAACTCTAGCTCACTTCATTATATGTATGGAGTGGCTTAACTGATGTATAATTTCAATGCAGTGGGATGAGGTAGGGGAAAAGGAAGGGCAAGACAGAGTGATTACACACATGAAGGTCTCATGGGAATATATTGCAAGTAGCTTATCAATTAACAATCGTAACATGCTAAAAGCCCATTGTGCCCTGAGATAGCTTGAAACCTATTGTTGAGATAAGCTTAGTTGTCTCCCACTCAATTGTGCTAGAAAACCTCTTTGTTCCAAAACTATGACTTTGAGTTCTGTAATGGAATGTCCTGGGAGGCTAAACTGCTCTGTTGCTATTTTGCCCTTGATGTCAAATTCATGTCCATTAATCACTTTGTACAAAGTCTACCCTGTGTTGTCCTGTGTAGGAAATGTTCCTAGCAGATAATAGCATATGTCACATTAAAAGACCATGTGAAAGTATCTCTAGCTTTGTGTGTGAAGCTGTTGGAGCACATGATGTGATACACTGTTGTAATGTTGGTGTAAATGAGGAGGCAAGCTAGAAATATGGGGGTGGGAGGGTTTGTAGGTTCTGTTTTCCATGGTACTCTCATTGTCTTCTGGTTTCTTGCTCCTTGTGAGTATATGTGTCAAGTGGAGTGCAGATAGTCAGTGATGGGATTCAGCCAGTTCTGTCCAGACTGCGCGAACCGGTAGCGGCGACCGCGGGAGGCTGCGCCCACCCGCCCAGATGTAATGCGTGACTACTGCACATGTGCAGAAGGCCGTACGCATGTGCAGAGGTGGCGCTCATGAGCAGAGCGAGCGAGCGCGCTCACATTTGTGAACTGGTAGGGAAGGTAAGTGAATCTCACCTCTGTAGGTAGTCCCCAACTTATGTCCACAATTGAACCCAAAATTTGTTAAGTGAGACATTTCCGAAGTGATTTTTGCCCCATTTTAAGACCTTCCTTGCCACAGTTGTTAAGTGAAACATTGCAGTTGATAAGTTAGTAATTCGGTTGTTAAGTGAATCTGGTTTCCCCATTGACTTTGCTTGTCAGAAGGTTGCAAAAGGGGACTACATGATCTTGCGACAAGCGACAGTCATAAACATAAACCAATTGCCAAACATCTGAATATTGATCACATAATCAAGGGGATGATAACTGTGAAAAACTGTCAAAACGACACATTTTTCAGTGCTGTTGCAACTTTGAATGGTCACTAAATGAACTGTTGTAAGTCAAGGTCTACTTGTAATTGTATGAACTTAACATCAAAGTGCCTGTGAAAATATATTATCATTGTCCGGTATAGGTGATAGCTTATTAATAATGCTTATGACTGGCTTAAGCGGTGAATTGTAGATGACAACCAGTGGTGTTCTGTTGTTCTGCTTTTGTGGTCTCTCTTAATTGTTCCTCCCTGAGAATTTATTTGTCTCTATTGATCTGTACATTAATCTTGCTTGGTGGATAGTTCAATCTCCTGAATCCTTGGCTAAATTCCATCAGTTGAACATCT
Organism: Stegonotus admiraltiensis; assembly: GCA_032468215.1. Taxonomy (NCBI): domain Eukaryota; kingdom Metazoa; phylum Chordata; class Lepidosauria; order Squamata; family Colubridae; genus Stegonotus; species Stegonotus admiraltiensis. The sequence goes on along the minus strand of JANHZT010003503.1, from coordinate 15,748 downwards.
CTATCTAGTAGGTCAGAACAAATGTGATTGTAACTTAGAGCTGTATTAATTAATTTTTAAAAAAGTAGAATCAGAACTATAGCAATAATTTCAAGCAGCCGTATTTGGACAAAGAAGATAGGATGCTACACAGGTAGTCCTCGACTTATGATCACATTTGAGCCCAAAATTTCTATTACTAAGTGAGAAATTTGTTAAGTAAACTTTGCCCCATTTTACAACAATTCTTGCCAAGTTGGTAGCAGTAGCAATACCACTTAGACTTATATACTGCTTTACAGTGCTTTTACAGTTCTCTCTAAGCAGTTTTACTGAGTCAGCCTATTGCCCCCAATAATTTGGGTCCTCATTTTACCCACCTCAGGAGGATGGAAGGCTGAGTCAACCTTGAGCCTGGTGAGATCTGAACTGCCAAATTGCAAGCAGCCGGCAGTCAGCAGAAGTAGCCTGCAGTACTGCACTCCAGCCTGCTGTCACCGTGGCTCATAAGTGAATCATTGCAGTTTTTAAGTTAGTGACATGGTTGTTAAGTGAATGTGGTTTTTCCATTGACTTCATTTGTCAAAAGTTCGCAAAAGGGGATCACATGACCCTGGGACACTGAAAACTGTCATAAATATGAGTCAGTTGCCAAGCGTCTGGATTTTGATCACGTAACCAGGGGAATGCTGCAACGGTTGTAAGTGTGAAAAAGGGGCACAAGTCATATTTTTCATGCCGTTGTAACTTTGAATGGTCATTAACTGAATTGTTGTAAGTCAAGGACTACCTGTACAATATAAGTTACATGTACTGTAGAGTTGTGGGTGATCCATCGCAGGAGGTTTTAAAAAATAGACTGGACAACCATTTGACCAGAATGATGGAAGCTCAATTGAACAAGGGGTTGGACTAGAAGACAGATTTCCTTCCAGCCCTATGATTCTGTGTTCCATAAGGTTTTTTTTATTCTATTCTGTTATTTTTTCTTGCTATGAATTTATGCAGTAAAGTAATAGAAAAGAGGGATATTAACAATCTTGCTGAGTGATTGGAGAATTCCCTTCCAATACAATTCTCAGCAATCCTCATAATTGCCAAGGCATTTTATTGTTTAGTTTTCATATAGAAATAAAAAAAAATATAGCATCATCAGAAAAAAAATGAAATTAAGATTTTATAGTGAAGGAGAAAAATAGAATATAATAGAATAAAAACTTTATTGCCACTTTAAATGTACACTGATCAGCGTACATTAAAATGAAATTTCATTGCATTCAGCTCTCAAGAGATAACCATTATGCATATACTGTACCCACATACATACACATATATGACAGAGAAA
>JANHZT010003503.1:0-14324 GCA_032468215.1 Stegonotus admiraltiensis | reverse complement strand
TAAAAAAAAATCCTGCGAGTTTACAAGATGAATGGCATAAGGAACAAAGCTGTTACAGAATCTGGTAGTCCTGCTAGAAATACTTCGAAAACTCTTCCCAGAGGGGAGCAAGAGAAACAGACTGTGTGTGGGTGTGTGGGGTCTCTAACAATGCTTTGAGCTCTAAGCACATGGCCCTTAAAAGCAGTGTCCTGAATAACGGGAAGCAAGCTTCCTATAATCTTCTCGGCTGTCCTTACCACTTTCTGTATGAACCTTCTATCTGAGGCGCTGCAGCCACCAAATCAAACAGTGATACAGTTTGTTAAAATGCTCTCAATCATGCCTCTGAAAAAGTGGCCGGGACAGAAGGAGAAAGATCTGCTCTACTCATCCGATGCTGGAAATGCAGATGCTGGTTTGCATACTTCACTGAAGATACGTATGAAGAGACCAAGTCAGATTGTTAGTTATCTGCACCCCCAGATATTTAATACTATTGACCATCTCCACAGCTGCAGCCTTAATAGAAAGTGGAGTATCACTATGCCAGCTCTTTCTAAAATCAACAATGATCTCCTTTGTTTTCTTAATATTCAAAACCAGGTTATTTTTATTGCTCAATCCGCCAAAGCCTTCACATCCTCCATTGTCATCCTGGATAGGCCCCACTTCTGCCATGTCACCTGCATACTTCACAATATGATTAATAGCAGATGTGCCACAGCAGTCATGAGTCATTAGGGTAGCAGGCTCAAGACACAGCCCCATGGAGAACCCGTACTCGAGATGGAATTGGAAACTTTTCTTGCAACTCACACAGACTGGGGCCTATCAATAAGGAAATCAAATATCCAGTTACATAAAGAAGTATTAAAACCTAAGAGGCCCAGTTTGTTCACCAAATGCTGAGGAATGATTGTGTTGAATGCCAAACTTAAATATATTATAGTGATTAAAATAAATTAAACGTAGCATCCATGGTGGACTTGTAAAAATGTTAGAAAATTTTGAGTAAAAATATACATAGTGATACGAAGATTCAAAAAAAAAAATTAAGCTGAAACTAGTTTTTTTTCCCCTGAAACCTATGTATAGTCAAGAAAAGACCTGTGGAATATTGTTTTTGTAAATGGTAACTGTAGCAAGATTATTATATGCACGAAGATGGAAAGATTTTTAAAATATCTGCAATGGAGGAATGACTGGTGAAAATGACAGAATTTGCCAAAATGGCAAAATTGATAACAAGGACATTCATTAGTAATTAAAAAGCCTTTATGTACTTTTTGATAAAAATGGGAAAAAACACATTTCATGATTTATAGATTTTGATGATTAGAAATGAAGAGGATCATGATGTAATCTTAAAGAAGGAGAATGGAGGATAAATGTTTCTGTAACTGCTGTAAAGACGATTTAGAAACCATTTCTTTATATATATTTCTTTTCTTTCTATTTGCTTTCTTTTTTCATTTACTTGTATTATAATTTTTCACTATAAATTTATACTAGGTGTTTGTCTTTTTAATATACATTTTAAAATAAAAATTATAAAAAACTCAACAAAAGAGGAAAAGATCTTTATAATAATTATGGATATGACAGTGATAGAAATTCTATGAAACATACTCTTGTCCTTAAACACAAGAGCATGTTTATTTGTTTGTTTGTTTCCATGTATATAAAATTATTCTCTTTGCAGGCTCAATAGAGCCAAAGTAGTTCTGCATAAGACTACAAATTTTATATTTTAGGTAAATAGTTCATCAAATTAGGGTCCTTAGCTATAATAGTTTCCCCCAAATTGTATTGCTTAATGCAATGTTTTAAAACCAAAACAAGGCTATAAGTGGACACAGCTGAATCATATGAGTGAACAGAAGCCCAAATACCTAGCATGTATAAATTACACAGACTGTTCAACTCAATTGCACCTGCTTTCACAATATTTCTGTGAGGTAGGCACGTATCCTTTAGAGAGAATATGTCACCTGTGTGCATGCAGTCCATTTCATAGCATATAGGCCCATGATGGCGAAACTATGGCACACGTGCCAAAGGTGGCACACAGAGCCCTCTCTGTGGGCACATGTGCCATTGCCAACTGCTTTTCCAGGTTCCGTCACACTCATGCGTGCCGGCCAGCAGCTCTCTTCTGGGTTCCAGTGCTCCGGTGCACGTGCGCTCCAGTTTTGGCACTCAGTGCTGAAAATGTTAGCTGTCACTGATATAGCCATTTCTGCGCTATTCCTGCTTATCAAAGATCTTGTGAGATTTGGGCTATTAAGGCTAGAATCCTGCTGCTTAAGGTGACTGTAAACTGCCTTTCTTAATTAACATGAATAACTGAAGTATGGAGGAAGCTAGAAAAGATGGGAAAAAATGGTTTCTGTGGCAGAATGGGACAACTTGCAGTGGCCCACTCACTGTGACCAACTGACCACTGCCAACTCACTGCAGGACAACTGGCCACACCAACTCGCCATGGGACAACTTAATGCAAGGTGACTATATTATTATTAATAATATAGATAATATTACTAATAATATTAAGAGAGGAATGGTTCTAAAATACAGTTGTGTCGCATTTAATTGTCCTGCAGTGAGTTGGCTGCAGTGAGTTATCCAGGCGTTTGAACCAGCAACATCTGAATTATTAGGTAGGGTCTTAACTGACGGTATTGTTTTAATAGGGTCAAGAAACATCAGAATTCTTTTGGAACTAATATAGTAATAAGAAAGGAGGTTATTTTTTTAAAGGTGCTTTTTTTTGTACTGAGGATGTAGCAGGGGTGAAATCCAGCAGGTTCTGACAGGTTCTGGAGAACCAGTAGTGGAAATTTTGAGCAGTTCAGAGAACTGGCAAATACTACCTCTTGCTGGCCCCAGAGTGGGGTGGGAATGGAGATTTTGCAATATCCTTCCCCTGCCATGCCCACCAAGCCACACCATACCCATCAAGCCACGCCCACAGAACTGGTAGTAAAAAAATTTAGATTTCACCACTGGGATGAAGGTGCATTTGCATACCTTTGTAACATTGTTTGCTTGTTTACACACACAACAGTGTGCAGGAAGACTTGCCCACCAGAAGGAAATCAACTGGCACTGTAATCATGTTCCTATAGAAAGTGAGAAGCCACAGGAGGAGGGAAGCATCCTTTGGGAGGATATCATAGCTTGCATTCTAGACTGAATAACTCTTGCCAAAATGTCTTAATCCAGACAAGATTTTCTTAAATTAATTTATAAATATCCATTAATTTAAATTAAGTTTCCATGAGCACAATACAGTAGCAGTTTAGATGTTAAGTGCAAATGGGCCATTCCTTAGGTTTGTGTTTTGACTTTGATGTAGATTTACAGACATGACTCATCTGGATAAGAATCTTTCCTACAGATAACAGTGAAGCTGTACCAAACATATGATCAGTCACAATGAATAGGAGAACATTTGTACCTTTGATAGTTTAAATTCATTGCTTCCCTTGAATTAACCAGCTCTAGCTGTAGTGCTTGGCAGCCTGATAACTGAGCGATTGTATGATTACGTAACTGACATTTTGGCCTGAGAATCACTGGTTTCAGGCTCAAGCCTCACCACTCAGAAATCATATGTAGAATTATAGCTGAAAATACAATAGGAATGGTATCATAATAATTTGCAAATGTTTGGATTTGTGTCTATGTATTCAACAGTGCACAACATTTAAGCATGTCTGGCAAGGCAGTGCATGAAGAATAGCCATTGTTATTTTGTTGGGTGGAATGGACATATCTCTTTATGTGTCCTTGGAGACTTTCAAATATTTAGTCATACATTCTATTTCCCACTTATGCCAGAGATAAGGAAATGCCAGTCACTCTCTCCTTATCTGATACTGTGTCCTAGATGGACTCTCCCTTTTGCCAGAATTTCGTGCATTTTAACCACTTAATGTTTTTAAAATAAAGGTGCAAGGAAAGGCAACCAACAGAATTGCTTTAAAGCAAAACAAAAAAACAACAACAAAAAAACAAACAAAACGCCACACCACAAAAAAAAACCCATTCACCAAAAATACAAAGAAAGGAAAGAAATAATGAATTTTACAGTCAGTGAATATCCTAATGTATCAGCATTACAATGCCAAATATAGGATACTGCCTTAATAGTTCCATAAAAAATCCATAATAATAAATCACATTTCTAATAGTTAATTTATAAACTTATCAAACTCCCTTTAAAAAGTGCTTGTTTTGTACTTCCTATGCCTGATTTGTTTTCCTGTGCCTGATCATTATATTCTTTTAATTTCCTATTACAAAGACTTACTTACATTTCTCACTGATTTCCTTTCTTTAACCTCCAATCCTATGTCTAATTATACCTCAGTTTTTGCCATCTAATCAAATTTTCTCCATGTAACTTTCTCGTTTATTTCTACTTTCCTTTTCCACATTTGTCCATTTCTAGAGCTCTCAGTATCACATTTCTTTTTATCTATATAGCTACTTTTTTTGTTTAGCTCTGTTGCTTCCCCCTTCATGTACCAGACTGAAGCTTCCATCTCTGAAGTTTTTTCTTATTCCTTAGAATAACAAAATTAAAAATAGCAATATAAACCACTGAGTCCAAATCTTCCTCAGTGCAGAAATGTAACTTCAGATATCCTTGATAGATGTCCCTGGTAGCCTTCATAGCTTTTTCTGAGAAAAGCACAATAACGTGGAGTTATTAATTCCTTTGATTTGGAAATTATCTTTCTCTTGATGCAAGCCAAAATTGCATTTGCGTTTTTGCAGTAACCTCACATTGCCATCTCATATTCAGTTCACAGTCAATTAATATCCAGGTTCATTTTCACAGGAAGTATTACAAATCCAGCTTGTATTTCTGCATTTGATTCTTTTCATAAATGAAGAACTTTGCATTTGCCTGTGTTAAATTTCACTTTGTTAATTTCTAAATATCAATATATTTTCAATCTTAATTATTTATTTTAGGCTATTAGTTATGACACATTCTTTATGATTATATGCAGACTTGATAATTATTTTCTCTAAGTCATTAATAAAAGTCTTGATGAGTGCTGGGCTCCTGAACTTTGCAATCAATACTCTCTCCAATTTGATGATGAAACATTGAAGAGCAAGGAGTACATTTTAAGTCAGCTGTATATCCACTTAATTGTCATGCCATCCAGCCTACACTTAATTAGCTTGCTAATCACATTTTCCTGTGGTGCTTTGGCAAATGCTTAGCTGAAATGAAGATATATTCTGTCTATAATGTTCACACAGACTTGTTCACACAGACTCCCAATTAAAAAATAAGATAAAGTTAGTCTGGCAAAACTTGTTCTTGACAAATTCATATTGACTTCTGGTAATTATAATTGTTTTCAAGGTCCTAACAGATTGATCTCATTATAATTTGCTCTAGAATCTAGATCTTTTCCGGTAGTAGTGTCAGATTGACTCATCTATTGTTTCTGGCTTCAGTCTTTATTGAGTGTATAGACTCCAGGCCATGCTGTTAACTCAAATACCCCCAATCCACTTCTTCATGAAGGAGAGATGCTGTTTTTGTCCTTTAGATACAGGGAGATACCCCACCATCTTCCTTAGTTGAGTGGTTAGTAAAATTTTGATTTTTGAAAACTAATATAAAAATCGGTATATACAGATTGAGAAAAGGAGCTAACATCATTCCCTGTTTAAGTCTAGAATTTACAAGAAATATTTTATTTTTGGAACAAATCTAGGAAGGAATCTGCACTACAGTTTTGATGCTTATTTTCCACTGCTCTGTCCCTTGTTTCTATTTCTCTCAGTAAATGTGTGTAGTCCAATTTTTAATGCACACCTTCATCTGTGCATAAGTAAATCATTTATCTATGAATTTTTGTAGGATTTGAAGTAAGGATCTGAAATCTTCCCCAATCATTTTACAGTGACTTTTAAAGTATTATTTGCAACTTTATCCTATCCTATATCCATATAAATAGTTTAAATGGTGGCAGCAAGAAATACTAAGACATTATACCAAGTCAGGAGAAGGACCAAGTAAATATACCTATACCTATACCTATACCTATACCTATACCTATACACTGTGGCTTAGCGGGTAAGACGCTGAGCTTGTCAATCGAAAGGTCAACAGTTCAGCAGTTCGAATCCCTAGTGCTGCATAACGGGGTGAGCTCCTGTTACTTGTCCCAGCTTCTGCCAACCTAGCAGTTCGAAAGCATGTAAAAAATGCAAGTAGAAAAATAGGGACCACCTTTGGGAAGGAAACAGCATTCTGTGCACCTTTGGTGTTTAGTCATGCCAGCCACATGACCACGGAGACGTCTTCGGACAGCACTGGCTCTTTGGCTTTGAAACTTAGATGAGCACCGCCCCCTAGAGTCAGGAATGACTAGCACATATGTGCGAGGGAAACCTTTACCTATACCTATACCTATATCTATACACACATATTCATTCTTGATGACTTGTTCCACTTACACCTCCTATAGGTGTACTTGTTTGTTCTTTGTTCTAAATCTTCACAAATCTTTTTGTATAGCCATTCTGGCTTGTTCTGCTGTTTTCCATCTTCTCCCTTAATTAAAATTGGTTAGAACTGCATTTTTATAACCTCCTCTGACTTCCCCTGGCAGGCAATCATATTGATCATTTCACTTCCCCTGGCAGGCAATCATATTGATCATTTCACTGTTAAACTGTGTTTTTGTAATGTAGGAATGATCCTGGGGGACACAAAGAAGAGCCACAGACTAGACAACTGTAATACAAAAGGTATCTCAGCCCATAGAAGGAAAAGGGGCGTGGGAATCATCCCTAGTTTTCTGGAAAGTAAAAGTAAAGGAGGGGAGAGATGCTTCCAGACTTGCACATTTCCCTTAGTGCAACCATGCAATAAAAGTAGCATTCGTACTCATGACCTGGGCATCTAAGCATTTCATCCAGACAGCTACTGTAAGGTGTATTCTTCTTATCCTTAACCTGCCTAAAGTATGTCAACAAAAATTATGCTGCTTCCATGACTAAAGTTTGCTGCTGCTCTCCTTCTGCCCCAGAGAGGCAGAAGGAGAGAGTGGTATTGCTGCCCTTAACTTTCTAAACACAGAACAATTTTGGAATAGCATATGACATGGATTCACTATTGTACTTCCTTATCAATGAGAAAAACGTGTGACAGGGCAGAGCTAACAGACAATCAAATGTGTGTGTGTGTGTGTGTGAGAGAGAGAAATGCATACATATACATAATTATATACATATACATATGTATGTATTGTCCTAGGCCAGTGATGGCTAATCTTTTTGCCGTCACGTGCCAAAAGCGGGGGGACCACAGGGGAGTCACACGCACGCGTGCCCACTCCATAATTCTATGCATCCTGCCCCCCCGTGCTCCCCCCTGCTTTTGGCACGTGATGGCCCGGTGGGCCCAGCAGGCCCGTTTTTCGCTCTCCCCAGGCTCCAGAGCCTTTCTAGGAGCCTGGGGAGAGCAAAAACAGCCTTCCCTATCCCCCCAGAGGCCCTCCGGAGTCAAGAAACAGCATGTTTCTTGACTTCTGGTGGGCCCCGAAGGCCCGAAAATCAGCCGACCAGCACACGCATGCATGCCGGAGCTGAGCTCGCGTGCCCACTGATATGGCTCCATGTGCCACTTGTGGCACCCGTGCCATAGGTTCGCCATCACGGTCCTAGGCAGAAACCAAACCTTTGCAAAACCTACCCCAGGTGTGTCAATCTCGATTTCATTGAGGGCCGCATCAGGGTTGTGTTTGACCTCAGGAGGGCCAGGAGGGCGTGGCTAGCTCATCACTCATGTCGAGGGTGCCTGTGGTGGCCTGAGTGCTCTGCCAGCAAAAAGGGGCTCCTGAGCACTGGTTCTGTCTGTGACTGTCCCCTGCAATCCTCTGCCAGCAAAAATGGAGCTCGGGAGGGTCACCCACAGCCCTCCTGAGCTCTGTTTTTGCTGGCAGAGGCACCACAGGCCAGTCCTTCACTGTTTCCAGGGTAGCCCCTCCCGGGCCAGATTTAAGCACCCTGCAGGCCAGATCTGACCTGCGGGCCTTGAGTTTGACACCCCTGACCTAACCACAACCAAAAAGAAAAGCACTGATCTACCTCTAGGTAATGTTAGGATCCCATGGAGGATAGAGTTGCTGCTGGGATGATTGCTGAGGCTGCCTTTCCTGTTGTCCCTTCCCTTTTCTTAACATTCTTTTAGAGAGCTTTAAAAGCCTATTTAATTAAAAGCCTCCCTCCCCATTGAAACATTTTTGTCAAACTTCAAAGCTCAAACATCTTGTGTGCCCTCACCCTCTGCCAACACCCAAAACTGATTTTTTACTGGAGTTGATTCAATTAGAGAGGTTAATCTTAGTGTACGTTTTTTTTTCTGCCTCGTTTTCTTCCTGTCTCCCTTTTATTTCTATTTTATCCTGAAGATTCTTGGGGGTTTTTTATGCACAGTGGGTAAAATTCCCTAGCTAGTCAATTTGTTTGTTTGCTTACTTGCTTGTTGATCCACTGCTCTGTTATTTTGTCCCCCCCCCCCCGAACAGAACTTTTGATCTCCTTTGTGATCAATAGCCATGTGGGTGCGGGAAAGACCTTTTGATGGGAAGAAACAGAGATTCCAGCCCTCTGTTTCAAAAGCTGCTTTTCTCTTTTCTCCCATTTAAAAAAAATGGAGAAAAGGAGACTGCACAAGCAAGGTATCTGATGTACTAGATGGCTCCAAAATGGATAAATATTCAGGAAACTACAGTAGTATGTAAACGGCTAACTGCATACTTTTCTCTTGTCTGTGAAAAGACCGTCAAGAGAAAGCAATTAGAAAGGAAATATAGAAATTTCCATTCCTGTAATGTACTTTGGACTATGTTGGTTTAGAAGCCATTCAATTGCCAGAATTTTTTATCTTGGGGGAATGACAGGTGGGGGAATGAAAACTCTTTCTGAGTTCTGGCAGTGCAGAATATTTTTCGGTTTTTATTTCTAGTTGTTATTTTAACACAGTGAGTTTCTTCCTTTGTTTGTTTTCTTCTTAAGGGAAAGTGGTTTCATGTGTCACTTTGTGCTGTGGGGCCACCTTTGTTCAATCTGATAATTTTTCATCCTCTCTTTGGTGAAGTGTGGTCACTCCCCGTTTAACATTTTCTTCAAGGACTCCCAACAAACTTGCACTCACTGAAAATATATGCCACAAATTGCATGTACGAGTGCAGTCCTGTCAGGCGTCTTCACTGCTGTTTTTAAGCACAGAATTTTTGAGGCACTACCAGGAGAAAAACTTGAATTTCTTTTTGTTCCTTTCTCAGGTTCGCAGATTAACTAAGTACACATTTCAATTGATTTAAAAAAGGTTATTTCCACAAACTTGTATTCGTTTTCCTTGTTCACTTTCCTCCTAGAAACTGCTAAGCTAAGCTTTTCTTAGCCTCTGTAGCTACCTCTGCTTGTTTAGCAGGAATCAATCACCCCACCAACTCTCAACACACACATTTTGCAATAACACCTATTCAGATCGTCTTTTCTCCCTTTACAGCTGAATACACAGTCTCCCAGGATACATACATTCTCTGGGTTTTTCTTCTCTCTCTTTTTTTCATTTTTCTTTCTGTTATTGAACTCTGCTGCCTAACTATTTTTAGTTCTAGTGCTGCTCAATCAGTTCAGATGCTCCCTGGAAACTTCTTTCTTTTCCTCTTAAGCTCTGCTCTCTTTCATCATATTTAGTATATTTCATAAGTCACGCGGCAGATGGCATTCATTTTAGAATAATTCACAAACTGATTTGCTGTGCAATATTAATCTGAATCTCATTTGAAACATGCTAGTTCCTAGTAAGTGTGTCTAATAATGCAGCCTCTTGTGATATGACCTGGATCCAAAATTTTAGATATATCTGTCCTAATTCAAATAGATTCATTTGAATTCAAGAAGAAGAGAACCAATCTTTACCGCTTTTCTTGATATTCTAGGGCAGATAGAGCTGGGAAAGAACTCCCAGTTACAAATATCTTGAATTCAGTCACACAGCGGTAAAAAAACAGAAGTGTGTTTGTGTGGATTATCTAAGCTCTTTTCATTCTCAGGACTCAGGCTGGTCTACAGTACTGAGCCACCACTGGTTGCACTTGGGATGGTCTTAGAATGGGGTTAGTATGTCCGTGCTGGCCCTTCTGAATTTTTCAGTGGTGTTGTATACCATTATTCACAGTATCATACTAGATCTGCTCTTGAGATTAAAAATGAAGGACAGTGTTTTGCAGGGGTTCGCCTCCTTCTCCAATGGCTGGAACCAGTCAGTCCTAGTAGGGGAGCAGAGATCCAGCCACAGGTCCTTGTTATGTGGGTTCTCTGTCCTTCTCTATTTAATGCCTATATGAAGCTACTGGGTGAAGCCATTGCCATCATGGGGTTCAATATAATTGGGTAGCTGATGATACCTAATTATAAATCTCTACCCCATGCCAGCCAGATGATGCTTTTCAGGTGCTTGCCCAGTGTTTGGAAGCTAAGAAGTCCTGTTTGGGAAGAAACTAGCTATGACTCAACTTAGCAAGACAGAGTACTTGTAGGTATTTGGCATCCTGGGCTCAAGAGAAGAGACATATTTGATCCTGATCTGGGTAACACTCCCAAAGACAGAGCTAGTGTGCAATTCAGAATCCTGCTGGACTTGTGGCTCCTGTTGGATGAGTAGATGTCAGCAACCATCAAGAGGGTGTTTCGCACAGATTCATCTTGTGCAACAATTATGCCCATTCCTGGATGGGAGGCCTTGCTTGCAATCACTTGTCTTAGTCACTCCCCAATTAGGTTACTGCAACATACTTTACACAGGACTGCCTTTGAAGACCATCTGAAAGCTGCACCTGGTCCAGAATGAAGCAGCACAGTTCTCTTTTTTTTGTAATAAGTTTTTATTTTATTTTATAACATACAAAAATTCCAATTTCAATTGAACAATGTGTTGTTTGGGTACAAGTCATTTTAGGAAATAATCTGTTTACAACAATATTCATTTCAATATCAATTATAATTATATTAATATTAATAATCACTATAATATTTGTTTAACCAAGTTAGCATACTTTCCTTATATCACTAATCCTTCCATATATTTCCCTGTTTCTAGCTCCTGTTTTTATCAGCTAACCATTGATAAAATAAGTCCCAAGTCAAAAAATATTCTATTTCTTTTTTCCCCTTAATTGTAAGTGTTAGCTTATCCATTTCTACACATTCTAATATTTTTCTAATCATATCTTCATCTGTTGGGATCTCTTCACTTTTTCATTGTTGTGCAAATACTATTCTAGCTGCAAGTCAATACATGTAAAATCAAATATACATTCCCTTTGTTGTACTTATCTGGTAAAATGCTCAACAAAAATGTCTTTGGTTTCAAATCTATATGTTGTTTTATCATTTGTTCCATGTATGTATTTTTGTCCAATATTTTTTCACTTTTTGACATGTCCACCACCTATGATAGTATGAACCAGGTGTCTGGTGGCATATCCAATATTTTGCATGGAGTGTGGAAGAGCTTTGCTCAGGAAGGGTGTCTTACTGGTCATGAAAGAATCCACACAGGGGTGAGACCTTTATAAATGCACACAATGCGGAAAGGGCTTCAGTACAAATTGCAATCTGACTCGCCATCCGAGGATCCACACAGTGGAAAAACCATATAGTTGTGTGGAAAGACATTCACTGAGAGTAGTGATGTTGTTGTTGTTAGTTGTGAAGTCATGTCCGACCCATAGCAACCCCATGGACAACTCTCTACCATCCTCTGGAGTCCATTTAAGCTCAATAGTGATATTACTTCCCATCAAAGAATCCACCTGGGGCAGATCATATAAATGCCTGGAACGTGGAAAGAGTTTTTCTGACAACAGTGAGCCTAGTTTTTCAGCCCTGGTGTAACGGAGGTAGAGAAATAAAAAAAATAGAGACTAGATACCTGATGAGGCTTTTCACCAAGACAAGAAGGAAGCAGATCCGGAATGATGCTGAAAAGTAGGAGACTTCTTCCTCAGCAAAAAAAAAAGTGAAAATCTTAAACTTCCTTGCTATAGCAAAGAAGGCAAGAGATTTGAGGACGATGTAATATTCCCCCCTCGCCCACCCCCACACAGAGAGAGAAAGAGACAGAAGCTGGAAGGCATCTGATCACACTACAAGGCATAGCTCAGCATGGAAACAGAGAATAAAGAGAGACGTGCTGGTGTTCTTTGGGGGGGAAAGGAGATTTCTGACTCAATAAGGCAAAGCAACGGGGAAAAAAATAACTTTTTGTAGCAGGATTGGGCTGCAACAGGCTACATTGCTAGCATACAGGGTTAGCCAAGAAGATGGAAAATTCCAAGGAAAAACTGGACCATGGGGTAGTGGTGAAATCTGAACTGGTTTGCTACTGGTTCACTGGCTGTGCATGTGCAGTGGGGAGGTAGGGAAGGAGGCTTGGGAAGGTAAGTAGAACAGCGTGGGGGGGGGGATCAGCTATGGCGTGCGAACTTGGGAACCTTTTTTTTTTTACTTTTTAAAAGCATTTTTAACTACCGGTTCCAGAGACCCAGTAGTAAAAAAAATCCTTTAAAAAAGTTTTTTAAAAGGTTCCGACGATCATGCACCACAGCTGTGATCGTTGAAACCTTTTTTAAAACCTTTTTAAAGCATTTTTTTCTAACTGATTCTGGAGAACCGGTAGTAAAAAATGCTTAAAAAGTAAAAAAAAAAAGTTCTGAAGATCAGCTGAGCAATGCACGATCGTTGGAACATTTTTAAAAAAGTTTTTAAGCATTTTTTTACTACCGGTTCTCTGGAATTGGTAGTTAAAAATGCTTTAAAAAGTAAAAAAAAAACAAGTTCCGACGATCACGCGTCGCTCAGCTGATCTTTGGAACTTTTTTTTACTACCAATTCGGTGAACCAATAGCATTTTTTACTACCGGTTTGGGCGAACTGACCTGAACTGGTAGCATTTCACCCCTGCCGTGGAGGTGCTCAGGTGTACAGGAGAAAAGACACACAGGACGCACATAGGAACTGGCCTGTGCCTTTCGTAGACCTGTCCTGAGGCACTAGCATTGCTAATTCAACCAAGCACAGCTGAGAAAAATGGAGGAAAGAGAAAGTACTGGACACTAAAAAGAGAGCATCAGGAACAGACAAAGAAGCAGTAGCAAGTAGCGAGACTACGCACAGAAATGGAAGGTCCCCTCAATCCTCACAATGGATGAATGGCTACAAAAACTGATGGAGTTAGCAGAGATGGCTAAACTGACTGCTTTGATCAAAGAAAAAAAGATACAAATACTTTTATTTCTATTTGGAAACCACTTCTGGACTTTGTGCTTTTTTCTGGACTTTGGTGGAAAAAAAATAAAACTATGATTTTGGGTTTTACCGATTAGATAGAAATGGCTAGTTTCTATTATTATTAAGAGCCAAGGTGGCACAGTGGTTAGAGTGCAACACTGCAGGCTGACTGCTAGCTACAATTCGGCAGTTCAAATCTCACTGGCTCAAGTTTGACTCAGCCTTTCATCCTTCCAAAGTTGGTAAAATGAGGACCCAGATTGTTGGGGGCAATATGATGACTCTGTAAACCGCTTAGAGAAGGCTGCAAAGCACTATGAAGCAGTATATAAGTCTAAGTGCTATTGCTGTTATGAAAAAGTAAAAGTTGAAAGTAGATGTTAATGCCTTATTTTACTGCACCAAAGGACTTGGAAGTCAAGGCCTTTTTTCTTTCTCTCTCTCTTGCTTTCCCCCACTATCCACTTCCCTTTTTCCTTTCTTAATTTCCCTAATATTTGCTTATGTATTCTTTTTGTATGTCATATTTTAAATTAATAAAACTAGAAAAAAGAAGGGACAAAGAAGAGGAACATGTTCCTCCAGGAAGCTGGGTTGTTTTATGGCTTTCCTCCAGCCATGAACAAAAGATTGCAAAGGAGATATTTGCCCAAGAAAATATCATGGCTCAAAATGATGTTCTCTACGCATCCTAGATCTGTCAGTGCTTTGCTAGGGACCAGCAATCAGTGATAGACATGGGAAGGACTGGGTAGAAGATGTTTCTGTGTGTACTCTCTTATCGCTCATGCTTCATCTTAATATTATTCTAGTTCCTAATGCTACCAGTTGACCAGAGAGTTATGGAAGCAATTTGAAGGTACTCCTCTTCTTTCCCTTCTTCTTTGATATAACTTCATTAAATTTCAAAAGCATGAATAAAAAGTAAACAAGCAAAAAGAGAGTTGAAAAGAAAGAAAAATTAGACAGAAAGCAAGCAAGATAAAAGTGAAATAAGAAAA